>JAABOM020087201.1:0-73283 GCA_011800125.2 Solanum clarkiae | reverse complement strand
CCTGAACCCTGAACCCTGAACCTGAACCCTGAACCCTGAACCTGAACCCTGAACCCTGAACCCTGAACCCTGAACCTGAAGTTTGGCATTTGTTGTCAACTAGAAGTTTGGCATTTGTAAAATTATTTGTGCAAGATAATTGATTTAAAAATACAACTTTCAGAATGCATAATCAAGACAATTCATCTGGATAATATGATAAATATCCAACCTGGTTGATACTAAATGACTTAGATAAATGGTCAATCATTACTTATGAGAGCCAAACTTCCTGGTCTAAAACATAACAAATTCTAGACAAAGATATGTATTAGACTATATTATGATCAATTTTCCCCTCAATTGATTTAAGGTTAGGGACTATATAATTTTCATCTAATAATTTGATATGCGGTATATAATTAATAAATATACCATGATACATAAAAGATAGATTCTCCAAGATAGATTGGAATATATGTTAATTTGACTAACATAAGGAGGAGATAATAAGAAACTAAGAGTTTAAATATTCTTATTGAATATTCTCGATGTCACGACCCAAGCTTAGGGCCTAGACGTGACACGAAGAATTGGGAACCCGAAGGAACTTCAAACAAGCCTCTTAACTTATCATTACATATCATTGGTTACAGAAACATATAAAAGACATAAAGAGTAAGAATAGGGGCAAAAGGGAATAAGGGGAAAGCTTGCATAACATCATAATTAAGAGACAAAGAGTCAAAACTCATACCATAGATACATAACGTGTCCACCAAACACCTCTACTACTTAAATAAGAGTGAGGGCCAAGACAAAACAACCAAGCTCACCCTCATAGTCAAAATAGAACATAAAGAAGAGTGTATCAATACATAATAAGAGAAACATAGATAAACATCCTCAAAATGGCAAGACTCACCAACTAGCTTGAGTAGTACCGAACAAGCCACATGGAGGAGGAGGATGATCAACTTGGGCGCCGGTTCCTACATGGTGATATCATGTAGGCAAAAGTATATGTTAGTATGTTTGAATGTACTAAGTATGTAGGATGCAATGGAACAAAATATAGACATCATAATCAAAACGCATAACAACAGGCAATAGGCATAATATAACAATATAGCGTATATGACCAATTCTCAATTAAAACATGCTTAAGTAACTCGTGCTCATATAGGATATCATATGTGTAGAAGAGACCAAGCAAGATTTCCAAAGTAAAAATCTCTTAGTAGGTTAATGATGATCTCACCCCATCACCCTGGTGGTGAAGTACAAACCCCTCACATAGTTGATGATAATCTCACTCCATCACCCTGGTGGTAAAGTACAAACCCCTCACAAGGTTGATGAGTACAAACCCCCATCTTGGTTACCCAGAATCTTAGTCCCCTCGGATCGGGCATAGTCTAATGCAACACTTTATATAGAATATATCATATACACAAACTCTTTTCATCATCATATAGTCATTCATATCATATCTCAGGCTTTGGACCTTCAATTCCTCAAGAAACCATGTCAGGACATTTTGTCAAATACTTAGAGGGTGTATAGTACTAGTGTAAAACCATACAATTCAAGAGTGAAATCATGCTAGTAAATATAATGTAAAAGCTTCAATAGATACTTGGTAACATCTTCAAGTAATAAACATCAAAACCCTTCACCAATCCTTTCAATAGATGTTAGATTCATAGTTCAAAACATGATAAAATAGTCACAATTTCATATGCTTAAACATAGTATGCAGTGATTTTCATAATAATAAAGACCCATGAATAAATCACCTTTAAATTATGCAATTTGTAAGAAAAAGAAGCTTGGGCATCATGGGTGAAAGGAAACCATGAAAGAAACCCACATACGTTAGCTTGGAGATGAACTTGATGAAGATTGGAGGTGAAGACTTGAAGCTTGAAGAAGAATCTTGAAGGAAATCCTTAGATCCGAAAGAGGTTTTGAGACTTGAATTTAGGAGTAAAAATATGGCTAAGTGTTTGAGTGAATGTTGGGAAATGTTTGGATGATACGAGGGTGAAATATGGCTAAGTATAAGTATTTTCACGTTTGGGAACACTTATACCCAAGACCCAAAAGTCTTGGACCGAGATAGAAAAATTGGACAAAAAGTACATAGAAGCGCTCCCCTGGCGCGTCTTTGCAAATTGCATTTTTGCGATTTTCAAATTTTGCTACGATTGCTCTTAAATCGGGGTTAGACCCTTTTTTCCCTAATTCTGAACACCTTGAACAAGAATATGAAGTCCAATTTTTTATATCGGTCACGGATTTTGAGATATATAGAAATTATTATTTCGAGCACTTTCGAGGCATATTTTGGGGTCGTTTCAATATCTCCCCCTTGGGAACATTCATCCCAAAATGTAAAAGAGATATAAGAGACAACAGTGATCATAAATAAATCATCCCCAACAAGAATGCAACATTACATTTAAAACACCATTTCAGAATCTCAACATAAGTATTAAATTATCACAAATTTGCCAACTTAAACATGAGTGCATATGAATGACATAGGGGCTGAAATATAAGATTTGAAATAACATAGGGTACTTAATTAGAACCTTAGTCTTGAGTAAAGTGAAAAAGATAGGGATACCACTTTTGCATGTCCGCTTCAGCTTCCCATGTAGTACTTTCAACTTGTTGGTTCTTCCAAAGGACCTTAACGAATGCCACCTCCTTGTTCTTCAATCTCTTCACTTGCCTATCCAAAATCTGAACAAAAACCTTCTCATAAGTCAAGTTATTCTCAATAACCCTCACCACATCAAGAGGCACAATAGCATTAGCATCATCTACATATTTCCTCAACATAGAGACATGAAATACCGAATGAACCAATTCCATCTCACTAGGTAACTTCAACTCATAAGCTACCTTACCAACCCTCCTCATGACCTCATAAGGGCCACCATATCTTGGGCTCAACTTGTCCTTCTTTCCAAAACTGACCACACCCTTCATGGGCGAAACAACCCTAAAAAGTGCTTGAAAATGTGCCTGAAAGTGCCCAAAATTTTAAATTCTATATATCTTATAATTTATATGTGATATCGAAAATATGACTTCATATTCTTGTTCAGAGGATCAACATTAGGGGAAAAAGGGTCTAATCCCAATTTAAGAGCAACTGTAGCAAAATTTGAAAATTGCAAAAATGCGATTTCCAGAGACGATCCGCGCCCCTGGCGCTCCAATATAATTTTTTTCCAGTTTTCTATCTTGTGCCTAAGTTTTCCCAAACATGTTTTTACCTATACTTAGTCATATTTCACCCTCATATAATCCCTAGCATTTCCCAATATCCTCTCAAACACTTAGACTCATATGTCATCCTAAATTCAAGTCCCAAAACTCAAGGCCAATCTTAAGGATTTCATCAAGGATTACATTCAAGCTTCAAGTCTCCATTACCAATCTTTTTCAAGGGTATGATACCCTATAACTCTATGCTCTTATGTATCTATTTTGTAAGCCTCATTTGGTTAGTTTGGGGTTGTATTAGGTTTATAGGAGGCTCCTAGTATCTAAACGAGTTCAAAGCTTCCCTCCAAGTTGAGTTTTGGGTGTTGTTTCATACAAGGATTAACTTTAAACTAGCATAACTCTTAGCATATTTAGAACTGGGTAGCTCACGACATTTCAAATGAAATCCTTTCGAGTTATCTTCGCAATGCACCTGGTTTCACCTTATTCCGAGGTTTGGATGAAGGAGTTATGATCATTTTCGTGAGGCCCTCCCGTGCAGTGTTGTCACACAGACTATTTGACAGCCAGTGTAGCCTTTGATGGGCCATTTGGGGCAGCTAGGGTTGGAAAATACCATTATTGGCACTAAGGAAGGTGTCACAGCCAGTGGTACGGGCCGTGTTGCTCACCACTGACCGTGGGGATGGCCACAAGGTGTGCCAAAGGGAGGTTGTTGGAAATTGGGGAAAATGTGCCTAAGCGTGGTGCCACGGGCACTATTGACGGGCTGTGTAGAGTGGGATGGCTCGTGGCACTTGGACATGTGGTGGACTGCAACATTATGTTTTGTTTAAGTGAGGTGGTACGGACCAGTACATGGTCCGTGTAATGCCACACGGTCCGTGAAGTGGTCCCTCAAAGTGACGAGACGTCAATTTTTCCAAGTTTCCCAACTTCCAGTTTTTTTCACTAAGGAACTTCACACGGGCACTCCAGATGGCTTGTGGAGTGCCATACAGCCAGTGACGCCTCCAATGAGATGATAACACTTTGCCAATTTTTCCATCCGTTCACTAATGGCATTTTCGTAAGTGCTAATTACTCTAATGACCTTTTTAGACTTCCAATGCTATCCTAACCTCCCAAAAGACCTAAACCTTCTTCCAAAGGAGAAAAACTCATTACTGTCATCTCAAACACACTCTCAAATTCTCTCAAGAGCCTCTACCTAGCCAAAATTAAATTTCAAGGGAACCCAAGAACAATATTGGATTCCAAGATCATTTCCAAGCCTCTATTCTTCCCAATCTCAATTCCAAGCAACTCTAGACCTAAAGTATGCGGTGTTGAACTATTGAGTCCTTCCACTCATGATGCCTAAATGCTCTTTTAATTAATATTGCATGATTTAAAGTTGATTTTACATGTGGATCTTGTATATTGAGAAATTTACTGCACAATGATTTTAGTTCATAAAAGTATGGTTGTTTTAGCATGTTTTGAGCTTAAAATCTTGGATCTAATGTTGAATTTGATGAGAGGTTTTGATGTATATTGCTTGAGGGTGTTTCAAGGTATTGATTGATAGTTTTACAATGAATTTACTTGCATAATTTTATCTCTAAATTGCATGGTCTTATACTACAATTTCACACCCTCCAAGTGTTTGATAAAATATCCGATTATGATTTCTTAAGGAATTGAAGGTCCAATGCATGTCTTATGAGCTGAATGATATTACGATGATTATGTGATGATAAAATAATGATTTAAATGTAATGGTTTGATGACCTAGTTCTCTGAAATGCTTAATCTGAAAAGGGATGGGATCCCGTAAGAAAGGTCACTTAATCCGAAAAGGGATGGGATCCTATAAGAAAGGTCACTTAATCCGAAAAGGGATGGGATCTAGTAAGAAAGGTCACTTAATCGTAAAAGGGACGGTCTCCCATAAGGAAGGCCACTTAATCCAAAAAGGGATGGGATCCCGTAAGGAAGATCACTTAATCTGAGAAAGGACGGTCTCTCATAAGGAGGGCCACTTAATTCGAAAAGGGACGAGCTCCCGTAAGGAAGGTCACTTAATCCAAAAGGGGATGGGCTCCCGTAAGGAATGTGGATCCAAAAGGTCTTATGTTATGTTGATTGAGGCTTCTTTAGACACTTATATTATGATCTATGTAAGTTGAACGATTTGCAAAACATGACTTACTTAAGAGTGGGTTATACATGCCATATTGTCATTATGCTACCTATTAGTTGTTATTATGTATTTTGATTATGATGTCTGTCTCTTGTTCCATTGCATCCCACATACTTAGTACACTCAAACATACTAATGCATACTTTTGCCTACATGATATCACCATGTAGGAACTGGAGTCCCTCTTTAGCATCCCTTCACGTGGCTAGTACGACTTCGCTCACGCTTGCTGGTGATTCCTACATTCCGAGGATGTTACTTATGATCTCTTTCTATGTATTAAGACTTTCTCTCTTTTGATGATGTTTTGACTATGAGGGTGAGCCTGGTTGCTTCCTCTTGGCCCCGCTCTTATCTTTATGTAGTAGAGGTGTTGTTGGACATATGGTGTATCTATGTTATGAGTCTTGACTCTATTGACTCTTGTTGCTTATGATATGAATGATGTTCCCTTGGTCCTAATTTCCCCTTGTTTAAGCTTATTATTTAATGTCATTTTAATTACTTCCATGTCCAAGGATGTCTAATGATATGCTATGAGACTTGTTTGGGGTTCCTTCGGGTTCCCCATTCGCCGGTCACATCTAGGCCCTAGGCTTGGGTCATGACAAAGGGTTCTCCAAAGTTAAGATATGTAGGTTTTAACTATCCCTAACCTCTGTTTTACTCAATTTTCATGATTTAAAGTTGATTTTACAATTGGGTTTACTAATGAGAACATAAGTGTGAACTATGCTAAAGCTATGTAAAGTTGTGACTGTTTTGCTGTGTTTTGAGCTATAAATCTTGGATCTATTGTAAGATTTGATAAGGGGCTTTAATATAATTGCTTGAGGGTGTTGCAAGGTGCTAATTGATGGTTTTATAATGGATTTTCTTGCATGATTTCATCTCTATATTTCATGATTTTATACTAGCATTACACATCCTCTAAGTATTTGATAAAATGTCTGTATGTGGTTTCTTGAGGAATTGAAGGTCCAAAGAACGAGATATGATATGATTGATGTTATAATGATGAAAGAAGCTTATGTATATGATATAATCTATATAAAATATTGCATTAAAACATGCCCAATCCGTGGGGACTAAGATCCCGGATAACCTTGTCGAGGGGTTTGTACCTTGACAACCGAGGTGGGGGTATGTACTCATCAACCATGTGAGGGGTTTGTACTTCGCCACCAGGGTGATAAGGTGAAATTATCATCAACCATGTGAGGGGTTTGTACCAAATCACCAGGGTGATGGGGTGAAACCATCATCAACCAACCAAGGGGTTTGTACTTCGGAAATCTAGCTTAGTCTCTTCTTCACATATGATATCCTATATGAGCATGAGTTACTTAAGAATGTTTTACTTATGCATTTATCATACATGCCATATTATTATATTATGCCTATTGCCTATTATTATGCATTTTGATTAAGGTGCCTATCTCTTGTTGCATTGCATCCTACATACTTAGAACATTCAAGCATACTAACACATACTCTTGCCTACATGATATCACCATATAGGAACCGGTGCCCAAGTTGATCATCCTCCTCTTCCACGTGGCTAGATTAGTACTACCAAAGCTTGTTGGTGAGTCCTCCACTTCGGGGACCTTAGTCTATATTGCTCTTATTATGTATTAAGACGTTCTTCTTTATGTTCTATTTTGACTATGAGGGTAAGCCCAGTTCCTTGTCTTGTTCCTCGCTCTTATCTATGTATTAGAGGTGTTTGTTAGACATGTTATGTATCTGTGATATGAGCTTTGACTCTTTGACTCTTGATTATGATATTATGCAAGCTTTCTCCTTAGTCCCTTTGCCCCTATTCTTACTTCTTATGTCTTTTATATGCTTTCGCGACTGATGATGTATAATGAAAAGTAAGGAGAGTTATTTGGGTTTCCTTCGGGTTCCCTATTCACCGTGTCACGCCTAAGCTCTAGGCTTGGGTCATGAAAAACTTGGTATCAGAGCACTAGGTTGATAGATCCTTGGACTCCATCGCACCGCATCGATTAGAGACCTATTCATGATTGTGAAGAGCGCATGACTATGAATAAGAGGTTGTGAGACATTTTAGGAAATGATTCCCTTCTTCATATCCTATGTCGTGCCATAGAGTTGTAGTGAGTTTTTTTTCCCATAACGATTTTTCTTTGATATGCTAGATTATTCCAAACACTCTAGGAAGAAGGACCCAAACTCTCGAGGAGAAACCTACCAATGGTGAGCTCCGGGATGCTCTCACTATGCTTGCTCAAGTTGTGGCCAACCAAGTCAATCAAGGGGCTAAGCCCCTCCTGCTACTACACTAGGAGCAAGGGTAAGCGACTTCCTAAGGATGAATTCTCCGGTGTGTTCTATAGTTCGTTGATGTGGTCTACAAGATCTTAAATATTATGGGTGTTAGGCTGAATGGAAAGGCATAGTTAGCGGTGTACCAACTCAAAGGGATAGCCTAAATATGGTATGATCAATGAAAGGGTGATAAGGGAATTGGTAATGTGGTACATTATGAGGAGTTCAAATTGGCTTTCTTTAATCGATTTTTCCCTCCTGAGCTTAGGGAAGCTAAGTTGGTGGAGTTTATGAACTTGAAACAAGGTGCTATGAGTATGAGGGAGTATGCCCTCAAGTTTTAATCAACTTTCAAAGTATGCTCCTAATTTGGTGGCCGATCCTAGATTTAGGATGAATAAGTTCGTGATGGGAGTCTCCCACTTTGTAAGTAAAGAATGCTGGTCCGCTATGCTAAATAGTGACATGGACTTGTCTCGGTTGATGGTCTATGCCGAGCAAATGAAGGAGGAGAAATTGCGAAAGAAGAGGGGACATGAGGCCAAGAGGGGCTGATTTGAGGGTAAATTCCAAAAGGATGCTAGATTTCGTCAAGGACAAGGGTCTTCTTATGCTATTAATAGGGGGTTCGCCAATGACTTCCCTAGGCCTCAATGTGTTAGTGGTGTGGTTCCTATTGATGTGTGCCCTAAGTGTGGAAGGAGCCATGGAGGCCCATGTTTAAAAGGTTTTAATACATGCTTTGAATGTGGGGAACTTGGTCACAAGAAGGTGGATTGTCCAAGAAACCATGGCAAAGACCGAGGTACAAATGTGGTTCCGTTGGGTAGAGGTAATCCTCCAGGTGGTGCCCCAAGGCACAATCGATTTTATGCTCTATATGGGAGGGAAGGGGTTGGTGAGGTTCCTGATGTTTTACCGGTATGTTAAAAATCTTTGATTTTGATGTATATACTTTGATTGATCCGGATGCCATTCTTTCTTTTGTTACCCACTTTGTTTCCCGAAAGTTCCATATTGACCTCGAGTTGTTTCATGGGTCATTTGAAGTGTCTACTCCTATTTATGCTTCTATTATTGCTAGGAAAGCTTATAGAAGTTGTCCTATTTGCATTTTGGATAAGTTGTTGCCTTGTGTTCTTGTTGAATTAGACATGGTAGATTTTGATGTCATTCTTGGAATGAATTGGTTGTATGCCTACTATGCTTCTATTGATTATAGAACCCGTAGGGTCAAGTTTCAATTCCCTAATGAACTCGTCCTTGAGTGAGAAAGTCAAGATCTGGTGGTCAAGGGTAGATTCATTTATTGCATTAAAGCCCATAAGTTGATCTCTAAGGGGTGTCTTTACCATCTAGTGAGGGTTAAATATGTGGAGTACAAAGTCCCTTCCATAGAGCCAGTTCCAATTGTAAGTGAGTTTCTTGATGTCTTTCCAAATGACCTTTTTGGTGTTCCTCCCGAAGGGAAATAGATTTTGGTATAGACCTCCTCCACGATACCCAACCTATCTCCATTCCCCCTTACCGTATGGCCTTGGCGGAGTTAAAGGAACAATTGAAAGATTTGTTGGAGAAGGGATTTATTAGATCTAGCCAATCACCTTAGGGTGCTCCGGTGTTGTTTGTGAAGAAGAATGATAGGTCACTTAGAATGTGCATTAACTACCGGTAACTTAATAGGGTCACCATCAAGAATAGCTATCCTCTTCCAAGGATTGATGACTCGTTTGACCAATTACATGGGGATAGCTATTTCTCTAAGATTGATCTTCGGTCCACGTATCATCAAGTTGGGCATTATGAGTTTGTTGTGATGTCGTTTGGGTTGACCAATGCACCGGCCTTATTCATGGACCTAATGAATAGGGTTTTCAAACCCTACCTTGATTCCTTTGTTGTGGTCTTCATTGATGATATATTGATCTATTCACATAGTAGGGAGGAGCATATGAGGCATTTGAGGGTTGTGTGTTGCAAAGATTGACGGAGGAGAGATTGTATGCCAAATACAAAAAGTGTGAATTTTGGTTGAAGGAGGTTGCATTCTTGGGTCATGTGGTGTCAGGAGGATGGTATTAAAGTGGATCCTAAGAAAAAAGATGTGATTAGAAATTGGCCTAGACTATTGACCCCGTCATATATTAGGAGCTTCTTGGGCCTAACGGGTTATTATAGAAGGTTTGTGAATGGGATCTCCTCTATTGCATCCCTTATGACAAAATTGGCTCAAAAGAAGGTTAAGTTTCTGTGGACCGATGAGTGTGAGAGAAGCTTCCAAACATTGAAAGACAAGCTTTTATCCGCTTCTATATTGTCACTACCGGATGGGATTTATGGTGTATTGTGATACTTCCCGGGTTGGTTTGGGTTGTGTGTTGATGCAAAATGGTAAGGTCATAGTTTATGCTTCTAGACACTCAAGGTATATGAAAGGAACTACCATACCCATGATCTAGAGTTAGCCGCTGTTGTGTTTGCATTGAAAATTTGGTGTCACTACTTGTATGGGGTGCATGTGGATGTGTTCATCGATCATAAGAGCATCCAATATGTCTTCACTCAAAAAGATCTCAACTTGAGGCCAAGGAGATGGTTAGAACTTGTTAAAGACTATGACATGAGTGTGCATTACCATCCCGGTAAGACAAATGTTGTGGCGGATGCTTTGAGTCGGGTGTCTATGGGTAGCCTAGCTCATGTTGATGGTAGTGGTAAAGAGATGAATAGGGAGGTGGACCAGTTGGCTTGATTGGGGGTTAGGTTGGAAGAAGTGGGTGATGGTATTGTTGTTGTTGATGTATCTATGATATGAGCTTTGATTCTTTGACTCTTGATTATGATATTATGCAAGCTTTCTCCTTGTCCCTTTGCCCCTATTCTATCTTCTTATGTCTTTTATATGCTTTCGCGACTGATGATGTGTAATGACAAGTAAGGAGAGTTGTTTGGGTTTCCTTCGGGTTCCCCATTTGCAGTGTTACATCAAGGCCCTAGGCTTGGGTCTTGACAATGGGTGAAACCTTTAGGTAAACCCAATCACCAACTTTGAATTTAAGGTCTCTTCTTCTCATGTCGGTATATGATTTTTGTCGACTTTGGGCCATATTTAACCTTTCCCTAATCATCCTTACCTTATAAAGAGCCTCCATAACCAAATCTGGTCCCAACAAAGTAATCTCACCAACCTCAAACCACCCAACCGGTGATCTACAACGCCTACCTTAAAGAGCCTCAAATGGAGCCATACCGATGCTAGAATGATAGCTATTGTTGTAGGCAAACTCAATCAATGGAAGATGATCATCCCAGCTACCTTTAAGCTCCACCACACATGCCTTAAGCATACCCTCAAAAGTTTGGATGGTCCTCTCATCTTGGCCATCTGTTTGAGGGTGGAAGGCCGTAGAAAGCATAACTCTAGTACCAAGACCCCTTTGGAAAGATCTCCAAAAATATGAAGTAAATTGTGCCCCACGATCTGATATGATGGATAAAGTAACCCCATGCAACCTTATCAAGTCATGGATGTACAACCTTGCATAATCTTCAGCCCCAAATGTGATCTTAATAGGTAGAAAGTGAGTTGATTTTGTCATCCTATCAACCACAACCCAAATGAAATCAAAATCCTTTCTAGTCTTGGGCAATCCAACCACAAAATCCATATTTATCTCCTCCCGCTTCCAAGTAGGACCCTCAAGGTCTTGGGTTAATCCAACCGGCCTTTTATGTTTGGCTTTGACTTATTGACAACTATGGTAACTAGAGACGAAATTGGCAATGTCCCTCTTCATGCCTCCCCACCAATACACTTTCCTCAAATCTCTATACATTTTGGTGGAACCGGGGTGGATAGAATAATAAAAATTATGGGCCTCATCAAGGATTTTCTCTCTCAAACCATTAACACAAGGCACACACAACCTACCTTGGTACCTAAGGGAACCATCTCCCCCATTTGGGAGAAAACCTCTACTTTGCCCTCTTTCATCAAGGCCTTAAATTCAAACAAGGAGGAGTCAAGATGTTGTTTTTCTATCACGTCATCAACCAATGAAGATTTAGACCCATCAATGACAAAAATACCATCATCACCAACCTCTTCCAGCCCAACCCCCAATCTAGCTAATTGGTGCACCTCCCTAGCCATTTCCTTATCACCGCCATCAACATGAGCTAGGCTACCCATAGACACCCTACTCAAAGTATCTTCCACAACATTTGCCTTACCCGGATGATAGTGGACACTCATATCATAACCTTTAAATCTTGCGGACCTTATCAATGAACTCTTGTGGACCTTCATCCACTTTTGAACTATAAAATACTGACAGATTTATCCTCATGAAGTCCCATACCTTAGCTTCGGGGGTAGTAGCATGAGGGGCTTAGGTCCCTTGATTGACTTGGTTGGCCACAACTTTGGCAAGCATAGTGAGAGCAGCCGGAGCTCACCATTTCTAGGTTGCTCCTACGGAGTTCGGCCCCTCCTTCGTTGAGTGTTAGGCATGATCTAACATAACAAAGAACAATTATTAGGGGGTGAAAAACTTTCCACAACTCTATAGCACGACTTATAACATGAAGAAGGGAAACATTTTCTAAATGCCTCATAGCCTCCTATTCATAGTTATGGCACTCTTCACAACAATGAATAAGACTCTAACAACGTGCTGTGTTGGACTCTGAGGATCTATCAACCTAGTGCTTTGATAACAAGTTTTTCACGACCCAAGCATTGGGCCTAGACGTGATACGGTGAATGGGGAACCCGAAGGAACCCCAAATAAGCCTCTTAACTCATCATTACATATCATTGGTTGTGAAAGTATGTAAAAGACATAAAGAGTAAGAATAGGGGAAAAAGGGACTTAGGAGAAAGTTTGCATAACATCATAATCATGAGTTAAAGAGTCAAACCTCATATTATAGATACATAGCATGTCCAACAAACACCTCTACTACTTAAATAAGAGCAGGGGATAAGACAAAGCAACCGGGCTCACCCTCACAGTCAAAATAGAACATAAAGAAGAGAGTCTCAATACATAATAAGAGAAACATAGATAAACGTCCCCAGAATGGCGGACTCACTAACTAGATTGAGTAGCACTGAACTAGCCATATGGAGGAGGATGATCAACTTGGGCTCCATTCTTACATGGTGATATCAAGTAGGCAAGAATAGACATTAGTACATTTGAATATACTATATAAGATGCAATGCAACAAGATATGGGCATCACAATCAAAATGCATAACAATAGGCAATAGGCATAATATAACAAATATGGCTTGTATGACCAATGTTCAAGTAAAAAATACTTAAGTAACTCGTGCTCTTATAGGATATTATATGTGTAGAAGACACTAAACAAGATTTCCAAAGTACATACCCCTTGGTAGGCTAATGATGATCTTACCCCATCACCCTGGTGGTGACGTACAAACCCCTCACATAGTTGATGATAATCTCACCCTATCACCCTGGTGGTGAAGTACAAATCCCTCACATGGTTGATGAGTACAAACCCCAACCTCGGTTACTCGAACTCTTAGTCCCCCCAAATCGGGCACGGTATGATGCAACACTTTATGTAGAATATATCATATACACAAACTCTTTTCATCATCATATAGTCATTCATATCTTATATCATGCTTTGGATCTTCAATTCCTTAATAAACCACATCCGAACATTTTATCAAACACTTAGAGGGTGTATAGTGCTATTGTAAAACCATGCAATTGAAGAGTGAAATCATGCTAGTAAGTTCAATGTAAAAGCTTCAATAGATACTTGGTAACACCCTCAAGAAATAAACATCAAAACCCTTCACTAATTCTTTCAACAGATCTTAGATTCATAACTCAAAACAAGGTAAAACAGTCACAATTTCACATGCTCAAACATAGTGTGCAGTGATTTTTATAATAATCAATACCCATTAATAAATCACCTTAAATCATGCAATTTGTAAGAAAAGGAGGCTTGGGTATCATGGGTGAAAGGAACCCATAAAAGAAACTCACTTATCTTAGTTTGGAGATGAACTTGGTGAAGATTGGAGGTAGAGAATTGAAGCATGAAAAAGAACCTTAAAGGGAATCCTTAGATATATGAGAGGTTTTGAGACTTGAATTTAGGAGTGAAAATATGCTAAGTGTTTGAATGAGTATTAAAGAATGTTTTGAATGATATGAGGGTGAAATATGGCTAAGTAGAGGTATTTTCACGTTTGGGAACACTTAGGCCCAAGACCCAAAAGTCTTGGAACGAGATAAGAAAACTGGAAAAAAAGACATAAGAGTGCGCCCTGGGAGCGTCACGCCAGGGGCACGGATCGTCTCTGAAAATCTCATTTTTTTGATTTTTAAGTTTTGCTACGGTTGCTCTTTAATCAGGGTTAGACCCTTCTCACTTTAATTTTGACCCTCTGAACAAGAATATGAAGTCGGATTTTTGATATTTCACATGGATTTTGAGATATATGGAAAATATAATTTCAGACACTTTCTAGGCACATTTTCGGGCACTTTTTAGGGTCGTTTCACTCGAAAGACAGGGTTTTTGAAATGTATCTAACATGCGATTGATCCTAGATAAGATAATTCTTCAAAAGAAAAGGAGAAAATGATCAAAATTGTCATAATTAAGAGGCAAATGGCGAAAGTCCAATAGCCGAAAGCATCACTAGCTTACGCTCTGACCCGAGTAGCATGGGGCACGTGGAATCCCGTGTGAATCAGCAAGGACCACCTTGCAAGGCTAAATACTCCTGGGTGACCAATAGCGAAGTAGTACTGTGAGGGAAGGGTGAAAAGAACCCCCATCGGGGTGTGAAATAGAACATGAAACCGTAAGATCCCAAGAAGTGGGAGGAGCCAGGGCTCTGACCGCGTGCCTGTTGAAGAATGAGCCGGATGCCTTCGGCATCTAGGGGTCACGGATACACGTACACATACTTCACAAGCAATTGTGAGATCCAATGTAGATCCAACTTTCGATTCACTCGTGGGATCCGGGCAGTCCGGGGGGGACCACCACGACTCCTCTCTTCTCGAGAATCCATACATCCCTTATCAGTGTATGGACAACTATCTCTCGAGCACAGGTTTAGGTTCAGCCTCAATGGAAAAATAAAATGGAGCACCTAACAACGCATCTTCACAGACCAAGAACTACGAGATCACTCCTTTCATTCTGGGGTGATGGAGGGATCGTACCATTTGGCCAATGTGCTCTTAAAGTGCCTATGACATAACACTTTATGAAACCTTATTAGAGGGGTGGCTACCTGAAAATAATGAAGTGAGGAGATCTCAAAAAGTTATATCGCATTGGAAACCAACAAAAGAGATTTTTTTTATGATATCTTTGACACAATATAGCTCAATATTGTAAAAGATTATGAGGATCTAAACTCTATGGTATATTAAAACATGTTCTAATTATCAAGTGGAATGATCATCTTGGTAAGCGTAAAACTTATTTGACTTGCAATCTAGACACTAGAAAATATCATATATTTAATATTAAATATTATCGTTGGAAAAAATTTATATGAAATACTGAAAGTATTTGAAGGATTTAAAATGCATGTAGCATATACAAGTTCCTCGAAAACTTTGTTTATAATCCTTATATTGATTAAGTTAATCAAGAATCTTTCATATTATTATGCAAGTTGATAACTTGAATTAAAACTCTTGAAGAGTTTTCAAAAAGCAATAGATCATTTACTTCAAAAAGGTCGAATCTAGGAACTTGCAAAACTCTTTGATCCTAAAGAAAGGATTCATAAAAGGAGATACAAAAAAACACATTTCTCCAAATCTTTCTACACGTATGAGCTCCAAAAGAATGGTGATATAAATATGCAATAGATTCAGTCAAGTGATTATGTGGTTGATTTTTTCAACAAATCTTACCAACTACAACTTTCAATAAAATGGCACACAAGATTGGGATGCGAAAATTCAAGTCTTTGGATAGATGTTCTCCTTAGAGGGAGTATACGCGATGTACTCTTTTTTCCTCACAAGGTTTTGTCTTATTGAATTTTCCTTTTAAGGTTTATAATGAGGCATTCAAAATGCATATTATTAGATATGTGTACTCTTTTTCATTCACTAAAATTTTTTTTTCACTGGATTTTATCTTGTAAAATTTTAACGAGGCACATAATCCGACTAATAGAAATTCAAGGGGGAGTGTTATGAACATATTTTATTTATAGTGAATGTCTATTATGTAGATTCCTTTAAGAATTAGGAATTCTACTTGAAGATCAAGTCTGTTTTCTTGCTTGGAGACCAAGTTAGTTATTCCCTATAAATATAAGGTTTTCTTTCAATGTAAAATACATCTAAATATTCTTCAAAAGGAATAACAAGCCTTCTCTCTTCTCCCATACTTTCTTCTTCTTTTACTTTATACTTTCATAAACTAATATATTTTTTAAAGCACTAAATTTAATATATTTAAAGGGTAATGTAGTAATATTACCCCTATTATCTATTATTTCTTAAGGTGTGTGCCAAGCCAATAGTGAATAATTGTAGTTGGATAGAGGAAGTTGTAACATTAGAGCCAATTTCATGTAATTTGACATTGTTTTGTGATATTTAAACAGTGGGATTGTGAATTGGCTTCTTTCGATTTTTAGTTTAATAGTCAATCATAACTAATTTTAAATCGAGCATGACCCGAGAAGGTTAGTGAAGCAAAACAGAGCATTATTCAGTTTAAGTAAAAGACAAATATATAAAGGATCATTTGATAGCTGGTTATAGTTATGTAGGTATTAGTAATAATGGTATTAGTTACTATCACAACCCAAGCCTACGAGCTAGTCGTAACACGACAAATGAGTTTTCCGAAGGAACTCCAAACTAGCCTTCTTAGCATGTCATAAGCATAAAAGGTAAATAAGAACAGAACATCATAAGAAAAAGCGAATCATAGCATAGACATAAGCATAAGAGTCATACAAGACATAATATCATAGCAGACATAAGAGAAATACAAGTCTGAAATCAAGTACAATATGTCTGACAATGCCTCTAAGTCATGAATATAGATGGGGGCTCAGACAAGTCCTAGCTCACCCTCAACATAAAGTAAAGATCACCTTAAAGTAACATAAGCTAAAAGTAATAGGGTCCATCCCTGAAGCATGAGGACTCCCTTAATTCAGATTTGCAAGTACCCTAGATCTAGCCATGAGGTTAAGGAGGATGATCACCTTCACCAACATTGTGATACAATTTAGGCATAAAATATGTGTTAGTACGTTTGAATGTACTAAGTATGCGGATATGCAGTACAATATAGATACATAGTCATGTTTAACATAAATTATCTTGAGTCATTATAAGTCATCAAACCTCATACTTGTAGCCATCATCTCAAACCTGTCATGATCTCATAATTCTATCATCATACATAAGAGTAACTCATTTCATGTTAGGGTCCTAGGTCACTTTTTGAGAATCCTAAATCTCCCCCTCTCAAGGACCCCAAATCAATCTCCAGGTCCTAAATTCCCATTATGGTCTTAGGTAGCCTTTTCGTAATCCTAAATATTCCCCTTGGGGATCCCAGGTCAACCTTAACGTCAAGATACCCTTCTCACAGCATAATAGAATCTTATGTCACCTTTTCGGAACCTTGGACTCCTCTTCTCAGGATCGTAGGTCAATCCTCAAGGTCCTGAATCCTCTAATCACATTCATATCATTCTAATCATCATGTCATAATCATAATGCTTATAATCGTATTCATGTCAAAATCATATTTATGTCTGTAGCTGTATTTATGTTCATTGTCAAAATCTCATATAAAAATATTGTACATGCATGATCATGTGGTGAGAGTGAGAGTATAGCATCGGTATATAAACATCAAGTTCAAATCATGATAATTGAGTGAAAACATGCATAAATCTTGAATATAAGAGTATTTGAATCATAATTGAAGTTAACCATGTATAATTTCATATTCATCAAGTCATAATAGTTGAAATATCAAAATTGACTTTCTTTCTATTTAGAATAGAAAAATACTGATATGTCTTATGGCAGCGAAATCTAGCAATAGTAGCATAATCACACTACTCTAGTTAAACAAAACTAAATCAAAATAAATGAAAGCCAAATACTCTTTCTTCAAAATCTACATTACATACTCGTTTTCTACAAGATGCTTGGAATCTCTTATAACACATAGTATGTAAACCAAGATAATTGAACTTAATTCACGCTTATTTCATAGTTTGAACAAAGCCCATATCATAATAATAATTGAAAATCAAATCCTGAAAACCCTAATTAATCATAACTTGAAATTACATGAATTAGATGAAAAATAGGTTAGGCTCCATAATTGAAAGGAGATAATGGATGAATCGCACATAACTTAGCTTAAATTGAAGAATTTGAGGTGAAATAGGCTTGAAACTTGAAGGTATTGAAGATAACTTGACTCAAGCTTGAATGTATGAGAGTGTTTTTGGTGAGTAAAATTGATAGTATAAGTGTTATCGGTGCATGAAAGTTAACTAATTTAGGAGGGAATAATAGTCTAAATTCATCTATAAGAGTGTTAGAAAAATAGAAAAAAGACCATAGTAACCATGTACAATATGCATGGACTACCTGTCACGACCCAAGCCTAGGGCCTAGACGTGACCGGCGAATGGAGAACCTGAAGGAACCCTAAATAAGCTTCATAACATATCATTACACATCCTTGATCACAGAAGCAATGTAAAACAACATAAGAAACATAAATAAGGAAAATCAGGAATAAGGGAGAGAGATTAATACTTAAGTAACATGTAAAAGTTTAGAAAACAAGGGCAAGGGACTAAGGGGAAAAGCTTTCATAACATCATCATCAAGAGACAAAAGAGTCAAGGCTCATATCATAGATACATATCATGTCCAACAACACCTCTACTACATAGATATGAGAGGGGGGCAAGACAAGCAACCGGGCTCACCCTTATAGTCAAAATAGGACGTAAAAAAAAAGTCTCTCAATACATAATAAAAAAAATATAGACTAGGGTCCCCGAAGTGGAGGACTCACCAACTAGCTTGAGTAACACCGATCTAGCCACGTGGAGAAGGATGATGATCAACTTGGGCACTGGTTTCTACATGGTGATATCATGTAGGAAAGAGTATGCGTTAGTACATTTGAATTAAGTATGTAGGATGCAATGCAACAAGAGATAGGTATCATAATCAAAATGCATAATAATAGGCAATAGGCATAATATAACAATATGGCATGAATGATTAATGCATAAGCGAAACATGCTTAACTTATGCTCATATAGGATATCATATGTGTAGAGGAGACCAAGCTAGATTTTCAATGTATAAACCCTTTGGTAGGTTAGTGATGATACCGTCCCATAACTTAGGTGGTGAGATACAAACCCCTTACTAGGTTGGTGATGACGCCGCCTTATCACCCCAGTGGAGAAGTACAAATCCTTCACTAGGTTGATGAGTACAAAGCCCCATCTAGGTTAGTGACAATGTCTCCCCATCACTAGGTGGTGAAGTACAAACCCTTCAATAGGTTCATGGGTACAAACCCCTATCTAGGTTAGTGATGATTCTGCCCCATCACTAGGTGGAGAAGTACAAACCCTTCACTAGATTGATGAGTACATAACCCCATCTAGGTTATCTGGGTTCTTAGTCCCTCCGAATTGGGCATGGTCTAATGCAACACTTTATATAGAATTTATCATATACATAAGCTCATTTCATCATCATATAGTCAATCACATCATATCTCATGCTTTGTACCTTTAATTCCTCAAGAAACTATAATCGGATATTTTATCAAACATTTGGCGGATATGAAATGGTAGTGTAAGATCATGCAATTTAAAGATGAAATCATGCTAGAAAATCCATTGTAAAACCATCAATCAACACCTTGCAATACCCTCAAGCAATATACATTATAACCATTCCTCAAATCTTACAGTAGATTGAAGATTTATAGCTCCAAACATAAAAAAAATAGTCACAATTTCACATAGCTTTAACATAGTATGCAGTGAATTTCATAATAAACAAGACCCATTTGCAAATCAACTTTAAATCATGCAAATTGAGTAAAAAAGAGGTTGGGCACCACGGGTGAAATAACTCGATATGGTTTAAACCCATATACGTTAGCTTTGGAGAAACTCTTGGTGAAGATTGGAGATGGAGACTTGAAGCTTGAAGGAGAACCTTGAAATCCGGATGAGGGTTTGAGTCTTGTATCTTGAGACAAATATAAGACTAAGGGTTTGAGTGAGTATTGGAAAATGTATTGGGTGATATGAGGGTGAAATAATGCTAAGTATAGCTGTTTTCTTGTGTGGGAAGGCTTAGGCCCAAGACCTAAAAGTCTTGGACCGAAAATTAAAAATTGGACAAAAAATACATTGGGGCGTGTCGCACCCCAAACGCGGATCAATACTATTTTTGTCAAACTTTGAAATTTTGAAATTCGCTGCGGTTGCTCTAAAATCGGGGTTAGACCCCTCTTTCTCTAAATTTGACCCCTTGAACAAGAATATGAAGTCGAATTTTTGATATCACGTACGAATTTTGAGATATGTATAAATTACGATTTCGGACACTTCCAAGGCACATTTTCGGGCATTTTTTGGGGTCGTTCCACTACCTAGGCAGTGCACCACCACAATATACACACCATGAACCGTGGTCTACACCATGACCCATGGTGGGGTCCGTGGTGTGCAGGCTTGACAAAATTTTGAGGGGCTAAAGGAGGGATGACCACCACTATAATACCCCAATTTAGTATCCTAGGAGTGCAAAAAAGTTAGCCTGAAAATTGACCTGAAGTTATCGTACGAGGGAGACTTATGACTCTTAGAAATAATAATGGATTGTAAGTGGACTCATCGATGAGCACCACAAGAAAAAAACTTTTAAGGACCATTTCTGAACGAAGAGAAATGAATCCGGTCGTTATAAATACACTTATAGTGATCAAATTTTTTTCGGTCATTACAAATATACTTATAGCGACCAAATTTTTTTCTGATTATTGTAAATATACTTATAGAGAGCAATTTTTTTCGGTCATTATAAATACACTTATAGTAACAAAAAATATTTTTTCGGTCATTAAAGATAAATTTTAATTGAACATTAAAGTGGGAATAAATTTAATCATTAAAAAAATATAACATCTCGTTTTTAAAACATATTAGTTAGAATTTTAATTAATAAGAGTGCAAAGAGATCAGACCAAATCATGTTATAAGTATAACAAGTGACGTTTTATTAATCATTTCCACATTCTGATCAGAATCCTCCATCTTTTATAGTTTTGTTTATTTCATAGTAAAAAAGTTTAATAAAAAAAAATATTAATGTACTATTTTGTAATAACTCTATCCATCATCTTATTATAGTCAACTATATAAAATTTTGAAATATTATAAAAGTATTTAATTATAATCTTTTTGGCATAATTTTTTAACTTAAATATTTTCTTGATATAGTTTCTATACATTTTTATTTTGAGACACAATTATTCATTTTTATTTGACCTTTTTAAAGATGCAAGATGAAATAGGTCAAAACAAAAAATTGTAATGAAAAAAAAATTAAAAATAGAATTAATAATATTAAATATATAATTATGAGCTTATGAGATTAATTTAGGGTAGAAAAGTTATATAAATGTCACGCTCTGGGAGGGTACCCTTGGCGTGACCGAAACATGAAGAACCGTGGTTAATTCCCCAAGAGATCTACCTAGCCTCATCATCACATCTTACTCGACAGCGGAATAATAGTCAAATAACAACATTAAGAATGATAAATATGTCATAAAATAACCTCCAAATAATTCAAGTTTGGAAGATAAAATACTCAACAATCTTTACTCAAGCTCTATGAGGCCTCAACCTCTAAACGTGTAGATTGTACCATGACAAGCCATGGCTACCCAACTTAAAGAACATAGAAAATAATAGTGAAATAAAAAGAAGGCTCCTCCGAATGGCAATAAGGCTCACCAAGTTTGGAAATCAAGAACTCTGAACCTCAATGGTGTGCCTGCTGAAGTCCTCTATCACCCGTATCTGCTGAACTCTGAACTCTATTCAGACTCAAGAATAGACATATCAACTCAAAAATAGAAACATCAATTTAAGACAAGGGTAAGGAAATTACCTTCAACATTCTCATCATTAGGCATTAATGGATGTAGATATTTGGCTCTCAACTCTTCTTCAACTTCCCATGTGACTTCTTCAATGAATTGATTTTTCCTCAAGATATTGAGTGAGACAATCTTTTTGGTTCTCAACTTGCGAACTTGATAATCAAGGATCTGGAATGGGATCTCTTTATAGGACAAGCTATCCTTTAGTCAAATGCTCTCAATAGGAATTACCAAGGTAGAGTCTCCCAAGCATTTCTTTGACATGGAGAGATGAAATACCGGATGAATCACGTCTAATTCTGAGGGTAACTCTAAATCTTACACAACCTTCTCAATTCTCCTCATCATATAATAAGGGCCAATATAGCGAGGAGTCAATTTCCCTTTCTTCCCAAACCTTATGACACCCTTCATGGGTGATACTTCCAAGTACGCCCAATCACTTACCTCAAACTCTAAGTGTCTTCTCCTCACATTGGTGTAAAGTTTTTGGCAACTCTATATAGTCTTCAACCTCTCTTTAATGACCTTTACCTTCTCTATCGATTGGTGGAAGATTAGGTCCAATTGACTCTGCTTCTCCAACCTTAAACCACCCAATTGGTGATCTACATCTCCTCCTATATAAAGCTTCATAGGGAGTCATTTAAATATTTGCATGATAATTATTGTTATATGCAAATTCAATCAATGATAAGTGATCATCTCAATTTACTTTGAAATCAAGTACACAGGTTCTTAGCATATCCTCCAATGTCTGTATTATACGCTCCAGTTGGCCATTTGTCTATGGATGAAAGGATGTACACTGATTCACCTTACTACCTAATCAATTTTGGAAAGATCTCTAAAATTAGGACGTGAATTGAGATCCTCTGTTCGAGATGATAGACAAGGGAGCCCTATGCAACCTCACAATCTCTTGGATGTACAACTTTGCATACTCCTCTACAGTGTTAGTTATCTTGACTGCCAAGAAGTGGCTGATTTGGTCATCTTATCCATAATCACCTATATGAATCATGCTACTTTCGAGACCTCGGTAGATTATTGATGAAGTCCGCATTGATCCTCTCTCACTTCTATTCAGGAATTTCAAAGTTCTATGCCAATCTGCATGACCTTTGATGCTCAACCTTAACCTGTTGACAATTTGGACACTTGGAAACAAACCCAGCAAGATCTCTCTTCATCCCATTCAAGCAATAGACTTCCCTCAAGATGTTGTACATCTTGGTAGAGCCTGGATGAATGAAATATCTGGAGCTATGGGCTTCAACCATGATTCTTTCTCATAATCCATCAACATCTGGAATACACAATCTACTCTGGTATCTCAACACCCATCTCCCTCTTTGGAGAAGACCATCACCTTCTGTTTGTGGACAACCTCTTTCCATTGGAGTATAAAGGGATCTCAATCTTGCTTCTCTTTTACCTTCGCTACTAGAGATGATGTAGACCCATTCTGAACATTGACCCCTTCCTTTACATTCTCTCAAGTTGAACTTCTAGTTGAGCCAATCGATGCACCACTTTTACTAACTCTTTCTTTCCTTCCTTAGCATGGGATGTGTTGCCTATTGACAACCTGCTAAGAGCATCGACCACAATGTTAGATTTACCTAGGTTGCAGAGAACGCTCACATCATAATCCTTGAGCAATGCCAACTATCTCCTTTGTCACAGGTTGAGCTCTTTTTGACTGAAGGCATACTGCAAGCTCTTGTGGTCGGTGAAAACATCAATATGCATTCCATATAAGTAGCAGCACCATATTTTAAGTGCAAACACTACCACTGCCAACTCAAGATCATGGGTCGGACAACTCCTCTCATGAACCATAAGTTGTCTGGAAACATAGGTTATTACCTTCCCCCTCTGCATCTGAAATGCCCCAAAAATAGGCTTCGCAAATGCCTATAATCGTAATTTCCATATACCTAAAAATCCATGTCTGATATCGATAATCCGACTTCAAATTCTTGATCAAGGGGCAAAATTGAGTGGGCAATAGGTATAACCCCGATTTTGGAAGTCTCGTAGCGAAAGATGATTTTTGCCAAAATTTCAAAAAATAGTAAGGGTCCGTGATGCCTCCAAGATGCAGACCTGTCACGGAGGTGTACTTGCACTTCCTTAATTTTCCTTTTTTTAGCCTAAGACATTAGGGTCTTGGGCCCATGCTCATTTATGCGTAAAAAACACCTATGCTTAGCCATTTTTCAACACTATATCACTCAAGACCCTCTTAAAACCCTCTCTAACACTTAACCAAATATTTCATCCAAATTCAATTGTCCCAAGCTTAATTCCGGATCTCAAGAACTCCATTCAAGCTTCAAGTCTCCTTCAAGTCTACATCAAGAAAACCAAAGTTTAAGGTATGTGAGTTTCAGCCATTGGGTCCTTTCACCCATGGAGTCCAACCTCTCTTTTTATGAAAATTGCATGTTTTCAAGTTTTATCATCTATGGATATCTCTTATAATGGATTTTGATTGTAAATTATGTTGGGTTTTTATGAAATGTTGATTGATTATACATGTTTACCTATTACAAGCCTATACTATGAATTGATTTTATCTATTGAGACTATTCATATTTTGAGCTATGAAAGTATGATCTATTATGAGATTTGATGATAGATTTTAAGGTATCTTATATAAGGGTTTTACCATATGTTGGTGGGTTGTTTTACATTGAGTTTTCCCATATTATTTAATTCTTGAATTACATGATTTTGAACTAGCATTACACACCCACTAAGTATTTGATAAAAGGTCTTGATAAGGATTCTCAAGGTGTTGATGGTCTATTACATGGTTTATAAGTCAAGTGAATCTATGATCAGCAAGGGATTATATGTATGTATTGAATTCATGAAAATTATCTCTAGTATTGCAAGTTGACCACTCCTTGTCAGGGGGTGCCATGCCTGTACTACCTGGTTGAGAGGTAGATACCTTGACCACCTTGTCGAGGATGCCATGCCTATACTACCATGTTGAGGGGTAGATATCTTACCCACCTTGTCAAGGGGTGCCATACCCATACTACCATATTGAGGGGTAGATACCTTGACCACCTTGTCGGGGGATGTCATGCCTGTGCTACCATGTTGAGTGGTAGATACCTTGACCACCTTGTTGGGGGTTCCATGCCTATACTACCATGTTAAGGTGTAGATACTTCAACCACATTATCGAGGGGGTGACATTCCATGGATTCCAAGTAGTAGTTGCTTGGTCTATGATTATGTTCTCTTTCCATACATGTAATCTATATTTGCAAGTTATGCGATTTACAAGCATATTTTACTATAAGCACTGAATATCATGCTGTATTGATATTATACTTATCCATTGCTTACGATTATGCATTTTCACTTATTTTGCCTTATGTCTTGTTGCATTGCATCCTACATACTTAGTACATTCAAATGTACTAACGCATACTCTATATCTATATGATGATAACATGTAGGAACCAGAGCACCTGTCGATCATCCTCCACGTGGCTAGTTCGGTGCTTTGGAAGATAAGCTTTGGTGAGTCCTCAAGTCAAAGGGACACTAGCTATGCTATTCTTACTATTGATGTCTCATTATGTTAAACATATGATACTATGAGGGTGAACCCGTAAAGTGTAGCTCCAATTTACGTTAGAGGTATTGTTGGAAAAATTGATGTACTCATGCTTTGCGCTTTGACTCTTTTATACTTTATAAATATTAAGACTTCCCTTAGTCCCTTTGCCCTTATTTATGTCTCTTATTGATGTTATTTTGCTTCCGTGACTAAGGATATGATTTTTATGCTAAGAGACTTGTTTAGGGTTCCTTCAGGTTCCTTATTCACTGTGTCACATCTAGGGTCTAGGTCTGGGTTGTGACAAACTTGGTATCAGAGTACTAGGTTATCAATGGTCCCCAGAATCCAATACATCGCGTCAGTTAGAGTTTTATTCACAGTTTTGAAATGTGCCAAAACTATGAGTGGGAGGCTGTGAGGCGTTTTAGGAAATGTTTCACTTCTTAATGATCTATATGGTGTGATAGAGTTAAGTCAACTAAGACTTATTTCTCATTCTTAATCATTACGTTTCAGAACATGTCTCAAGCTATTCAAGGTGGTGAACAAGGTGGTGACCATCTCTCACATGAGGATCAACTTCCCAATGGTGATATGTCAAATACGGAGGTTTGTAATGCTCTATGGCTATTGCCCAAGGTTGTAACCGCTCAACTCAATCAACAAGTGGGTGCTCTTGAGACTTTAAGGGGTAAGAGAAAGGAAAGGGAAGCTAAGAGGGCCCTAGTTTGTGGTGCCTCATCTTCTACTAGCCTACCGTTTCCCACGTACAAGGATAAAAAGATCCCTTTTGCCACTTGTCAAGAGTGTGGCAAAAAACATCGAGGGGAGTGTTTAACGGGAATTGAGGGTTGTTTCAAATGTGGCGGTGTTGGGCATAAGATGAGGGACTGCCCCGTGGCCTCCAAGGTAGGGAGAAGAATGTTTCAACTTGAAGGTAGGCTTTCATATGCTAAGCCTGGTAGCAATGGTGGAGTGACCCTGAAATGACCCCAAAAAGTGCCCAAAATTGTGCCTCGAAAGTGCCCAAAATCGTAATTTCCATATATCTCAAAATTCATGTGTGATATCAAAAATCTGACTTCATATTCATGATCAGGGGTCAAAATTGAGTGGAAAATGCGTTTAACCCAGATTTTAGAGCAACCATATGAAAATTTCATTTTACCAAAAATTCCTTATCTAGAATCGATCCGCGTCCCTGGCGCGACATGGCCAGGGCGCAGACGTGTGTAATGTTTCCATCCATGTTGGGTCCGCATCGCGGACCAGACATAAACCTGTATATTTTTTTTGCCAATTTTTATTACTTCGCTCCAAGGCTTTGAGGGCTTGGGTCAAAGCCTTCCCATGCATAAAAACATCTATACTTAGTCATTATTCAACCTCATATCATTTTGACATTCTCCAATAGTCTCTCAAAAACTTAAAGAAATATTTCACTCAAAATTCAAGTGTCCCAATCTCTTTCCAAATCTAAGGATTTCACCTAAGCTTCAAGTCTCCATTCAAATCTTCTTCAAGGAAATCTCCAAAGTTGAGGTATGTGAGTTTCCACCATTGGGTCCTTTCACCCATGGTACCTAACTTTCCTTTTTACCTAAAATGCACGTTTTTAGGTTGATTTAATTGTGGGTATTACTCACTATGAATTTGACTATAAACTATGTTGGGGTTTCATGAACTTATGACTGTTTAAGCATATTTTGAGCTAGGAATCTATGATCCATTATGGGTTTTTATGGAGGGTTTTGATGTATCTTGAATGAGGGTATTACCAAGTGTTAGTGGGTGGTTTTACATTGAGTTTTCTTGCATGATTTCAGTCTTGAAATACATGATCTTACACTAATATTATATACCTGCCAAGTGTTTCATAAAATGTCCGATTTTGGATTCTTGAGTCATTGATGATCCATTGCATGACCTATGATTTGAATAAATTTCTGAGGATAAAAGGAATGTTTATAGGAGTTGTTTCCGTGAGAAGTACTTATAATACTATAAGTTGACCATGCCTAGTTGAGGAGGTGATGCCTCAATCACCAGGGATGGTAGGGCGAGACATCCATCACCCAATTGAGGAGTTGATATGTCAATCACCATGGGTGGTAGGGTGAGACAACCATTAACCAATTGAGGTGTTGATACCTCAATCACCATGGATGGTAGGGGTGAAACAACCATCAACCAATTGAGGGGTTGATACCTCAATCACCATGGATGGTAGGGTAAGACAACCATCAACCAATTGAGGGGTTGATACCTCAATCACCATGGATAGTATGGTGTGACAATCCATCATAATGTTGGTCTCTTCTTACATATATAATATATTCTAGATAAACATGTTTTACTTCAAGCATCATTCATACATGTCATATTGTTATTATGCTATCCATTGCTTATGATATTGCATTTTGCCTATGTTGCCTATCTCTTGTTACATGACATCTTACATACTTAGTACATTCAAATGTTCTAATGCATACTCTATGCCTACATGATATTACCATGTAGGAATCGGAGCCCCACTTGATCATCCTCCTCCACGTGGCTAGTACGATTTCTCTCCAAGCAAGTTAGTGAGTCCTCAACTTTCAGGACATACATCTCTTGATTTATGCTATGTATTGACTCTTCTTATGTTGAATACTTATAATTATAAGGGTGAGCCCAGAGATTGTCTTGGCCCTTGCTCCTATCTGTATTAGAGGTGTTGTTGGAACCTTATGATATGTTAATGCTATACTATTGGCGTGTTATGTTTCTATTGTCCCTTAGCCCCGTATTCCTCTTTTTCTATCTATTGGTGTTGTATAATTGCTTTCGCGACTAAGGATGTGTCCCATATTCATTTTGCATAAAATCTTTCCTTGTGATTTTGTTGAATCATATATGTGGGATTTTGATACCATTATTGGGATGGATTGGTTGTATGCATATTATGCTTCTATTGATTGTAGAACCCGTAGAATGAAATTTCAATTCTCTAATGAACCCATCCTTGAGTGGGAATGTCGTGATGTGGTGGTTAAAGGTACATTCATTTCTTGTCTTAAGGCCCAAAAGTTGATTTCGAAGGATTGTCTCTATCATCTTCTGAGGGTTAGGGATGTTGGGTCCAAAGTCCTTCCTATAGAATCAATTCTGGTGGTTAATGAATTTCTTGATGTCTTTCCTAATGAGCTTCTCGGTGTTCCTCCCAAAAGGGAAATAGATTTTGGTATAGACCTTCTTCCTGACGCTCAACCCATTTTTATTTCCCCTTACCGTATGGCCTTGGCGAAGTTGAAAGAGTTGAAGGAGAAACTTGAAGGATTTGTTGGAGAAGAATTTTTGAAACGACCCCAAAAAGTGCCCGAAAATATTCCTCGGAAGTGCCCAAAATTATAATTTTCATATATCTCAAAATCTGTGTGTGATGTTGAAAATTTGACTTCATATTCTTGATCAGGGGGCAAAATTGAGTGGGAGATGGGTCTAATCCTGATTTTAAAGCAACCGTACGAAAATTCTGAATTCTAAAAATTTGAAATTCCAGTGTGGGTCCGTATTGGTACCACGATGCACCTTCGTCACGGACCAACATTATTTTCATCCAGTTTTGTTGTTTCAATCCAAGGCTTTTGGGTTTTGGGCGTAAGTCTTCCCATACGTATAAATACATATCTTTACTCATATTTCAATTCATATCATACAAGACATTCCCCTATACTCTCTGAAAGACTTAGACAGATATTTTACTCAAAATTCAAGTGCCAAAACTGACTCCGGATCTTAAGGATTTCACTCAAGCTTCAAGATTCATTTTGATGTTCATCAAGGAATTCTCCAAAGCTAAGGTGTGTGGGTTTCAACCATTGAGTTCTTTCACCCATGGTGCCCAAGCTCTCTTTTCATATAAATTGCACATTCCTAAGTTGATTTACTTATGGATTTTACTTACTATGAATTTGACTATGAATTATGTTGGGGTTTCATAAAAGTGTGACCGTTTAAGTATGTTTTAGTCTATGAATCTTTGATCTATCTTGAGATTTGATGAAGGATTTTGATATATGTTGCATGAGGGTGCTACCAAGTATTGGTGACTGGTTTTACATTGAATTTTCTTGCATGATATCACTCTTGAAATTCATGATCATATACTAGCATTACACACCTGCCACGTGTACGATAAACTGCCCAGGTAATTTATCTGGAGTTGTTGAAGGCCTAATTCTTCGCATATGAGTTAAGTGACTCTATGTTGATTAAAGTATGGTATATATGTGTTGATTTCATGATGTGTATCTATAGTGTTTTGAGTTGATCATAACCAATTGAGGGGTTGATTCCTCAATCACTTCTAAGTGGTGGTTTTCTTGGTCTATGATTATGGTTCTTACTTTACATGTAATATGTTCTACATAAGAATCTTTTACTTCAATCATCATTCGTATATGTCATATTGTTATTATGCTATCCATTGCTTACGATATTGCATTTTGCCTATGTTGCCTATCTCTTGAATGCATCCTACATACTTAGTATATTCAAATGTACTAACACATACTCTATGCCTACATGATGTTACCATGTAGGAACTGGAGAGCTTCAAGATCATCCTCATCCTCCCCGTGGCTAGTACTATCTCTACAAAGCAAGTTTGTGAGTCCTCAATTTCGGGGATAGGTATAAAGACTCTCTTTCCTTAATGTTATGCTTCTGACTATGAGGATGAGCCCAATTACTTATTTTGGCCCCCACTATGTTCTATGTTTAGAGGTGTACTTGGACAAGTTATGTAATGATGCTATAAGCTCGATTCTCTTTGACACTTTTGATGTTTCAGGATATGAAAGATTTCCCTTAGTCCCTTTGCTCTTATTTTTATTCTTTTATTGTTGTTTAATAGCTTCAACGACCAAGGATATGTAATGATATGTTAAAAGGCTTGCCTGGGGTTTCTCAAGTTCCCCGTTCGCCGTGTCATGTCTAGGCTTTAGGCTTGGGTTCTGAAAAATTTGGTATTAGAACACTAGGTTGTTAATGGTTGTCGGCATCCAACACACCACATTGATTAGAGTCTTATTCATGGTTGTATTGTGCACCAAAACAATGAGTAAGAGGGTATGAGAAGTTTTAGGAAATGTTTCCCTTCTTCTTACTCCATGTCATTCTATAGGAGTTAAGGTAAGGTTTTCTCCCCCTAACGATTGTTCTTTGCTATGCTAGATCATGCCTAACATAAGAGAAAAAAGAGCCTGCACACCCGAGGAATAATCGGCTTATGGTGAGCTCTGGGGTACTCTCACTTTTCAAGCCCAAGCCATGGCTAATCAAGTCAACCAAGGGTCCAAGCCCCTCATGCTCCTACTGCGCCATAGAGGGTAAGGGATTTCATGAGGATGAACCCACCGGAGTTCAATGGATCTAAAATGGATAAGGACCCTCAAGAATTTATTGATGAGGTATAGAAAGTGTTGGCTATTTTGGGTGTGTGATCGGAGGAAAAGGTGGAGTTGGCGGCTTACCAACTCAAGGTGGTGGCCCAAATATGGTATACTCAAAGGAAGGAGGAGAAGGGGAACAACAATGTGGTTCTATGGGAGGAGTTTAAGGTGGAATTTCTCAACCGGTTCTTCCCTCTTGAGCTTAGGGAGGACAAAAAATGAGGAGTTCATGAATTTGAAGCAAGGATCTATAAGTGTGAAGGAGTATGCCCTTAAGTTCAACCAACTCTCAAAATATGCTCCCTAATTGGTGGCCAGTCCAAGATCTAGAATGAATAAGTTTGCTACAGTTTCTCTTAAATCGGGGTGAGACTCTTTTCCTTATAATTTTGACCCCGTGAACAAGAATATGAAGTTGGATTTTTGATACCACACATGGATTTTGAGATATATGGAAATTACTATTTTGGGCACTTCTGAGGCACATTTTCGGGCACTTTTTGGGGTTGTTTCAACATGAGTAGCTAAATCCATAATTAGGATAGTGGGAACTATAAAGAACTAACAAAATAAAACCGAATAATTTACAATTCTTGAATTGGGTATATTCATGTATTAATCAACTCTTTTCATTTTTCATATTTTCTAGTGGTAGCCAACATTAGAACCCGCCTAGTGTTACTAACTAGACCAAGGTAGTAAATTAGTTGGAAAAGAGATTGATTAACAAGATTTGATTAGGGTGTTCTCATCTAATAAAATGAACTGGGCCAAGGGGAGGTTGTATTGGGACTTATAAGAAATGGTTAGTATTGTACACTATGATATTGGCCAAGTCGCATAGTGAAATTTGCCTCACACTTTTGACCAAAGGGCTTGGTGAACGTAATTTACCATCCTACATACTGTACACTAGACAATGATTGGGTTATCTAGTGAGACTAAGTTGGGAATTATGGGAAACACAATACCTTAGTTGCTTTTTATTATTGATTGTCTTTCGTAATAGTTTAGTTTATTTTCTTATTGATTATTACAAAAACCTTCCTTCGGTGAAATGAGTTGGTTAACTACTTGAATTGCTTATTGGTCAATTTGTCTTGAGTCTACATATTCCATGTGGGTTCGACCCTAACCTTGGTTAGGTTTTATATTTTGACAACGACCACTTTATCCTCTAAAAAAGAGGTCTAACTTGGGCTTTATCAAAGATTTTGGCACTATTGCTAGGGAATACAACTAGACTTAGGTTGATTCATTAAGTAATTTGAGTGTTAATCCTTAGTTCCCTTTATTTTACTTTTGTTTTTGCTTTTTCTCTTTGCAGGGTATACGAGTAGTGTATGCCCAACACTAGGAGTCAAGGTAAACCTTTAACTCCACTTTATCCAAATATCCATCGAACTATAAGAAGAATGGTCCAAGAAAATGCCAACAATACGACCAATGCAACCCTGAATCGGATAATAATGATGATGATCGAAATGAGAATTCACCTCCTTTGTAGGATATTCCATATCCTCGAAAGTTCAACGCTAATACTTATGAGTACAGGTTGAACCCCATGGCTATGGATGTAATGGGAGCTATTATGTCGCCACCACTATTGAGAGACACAAAGTTCACAGTCTCTGGTGGGTTACTTCAGATGCTGTAGAACCATGGGCTATTTGCGGGCTTACCATCAAAGGATCTACATAGCACTTGCACAATTTGGCATTTATTTGTAAGAGTGTGATAGGGACACAAAATTTGTCCATGGATGCTATGGAACTTCATGCGTTCCCATCATCTCTCACAGATAATGTTGCATTATGGATATCTGAACTCCCGCCGAGTTCAACCACTAGCTGGGCAAATTTACGGAAGGCCTTCTTAGAAAGGTACTTTCTTAGGTCGAAGAAGCTCAAATTAAATGACCAGATCAACAACTTTGAGCAACATCCTAGTGATTTGATAAGAACTACAGGGGAGCGTCTCTGATCATAAGCTAACTAATGATTCCTTAGTGGAGATATTCTACTATGCCCTTAATGAGAATAGTCAAGCTTGTGCCTAAACTATCTTGGGGGGTATGTTTCTAGATCAACCATTTGCAAGGATTGTTCAGCGTATGGAGCAAGTGGTCAAGACGAATCATGCATTGGGATAACGGGGTAGAGCTTCTATGAAGGGTTCATACATTGTCAGTGTGGGCTCAGAGCACGTCAAAATCAATGAGGAGATTATGTAGCAACTTGCTCAACTTCGCATAAGCGGGGATGTGGTGATCAAGAAGAACAAAGGGGGAGTGAACTATGTGGTTCACCAACCTCCATGTGCACATATGTATGAGGAGCCACACTTTAAAGAGGATGCGTATTTTGTGAATAATCAAAGGGGGGTTTCTAGACCAATGCCCAAGGGTCAATCAGGACTATTGGCGCCAAGGTAAAGGAAACCAAGGTCAGAACTATAGCAGAGATGAAGATTTCAAAGATAACCGTGGAGGTTACTATGATAGGAACAAGGGTCCTGATGCAGATTGGGGTCGCAGAGAAGTCTTCTAAAATAGTCCTTATATGCCACCACGCAACCGTGACGCTGGTACAAGCAATTCTAAAATTGAGGAGATGTTTGATAACCTATTAAAGAAGACTGAGACATTGGATGAGTCTCTAAGGGGCATGAAAACAGAGATCTCTAGTATCAATAAAAAATAGAGTCTCATTCTACGGCTATTAAACGACTTGAACAACAGTTTGGTCATCAACTCAGTTGAATCAGCATAAGAAGGGTACATTTCCTAGCAATATAGTTCAAAATCCTAAGAATGAAGGACAGTGTATGGTAGTTACTACTATGGTGGTAAGTGCACAATTAATGCTGCCATGCCAGTTGATGAGAAAGATGTTCGTAAGGAGATAGTTGAAACAAAGGATGCAGATGAAGGAGATGATCATGGCAAGGATAGGGTGAGTGAAGCAGCTAAAGTGCCACAGAAATTTAAGCCCATCCCTAGGCCTCCTTCTCCTTTCCCTTAAAGAATCAAAAAGAGGAAGGAAGAAGGAAAATTCAAGCACTTTCTCTCCATGCTGAAACAACTATCCATCAATATCCCTCTCATTGAGTTTTTGGAGAAAATGTGAGGCTATACTAAGTATATGAAGGACTGTAAGTCAAGATCTTTCTCAAGAGCTTCAACATTGTAGTGTTATCACTATAAAGTCCTTAGCTCAGAAATGTGAAGATGCAAGTGCTTTTACTATACCTTGTACTATAGGTGATGTGGAGTTCGCAAGGGCACTATGTGATTTAGGTGTCAGTATCAATTTGATACCTCTTGTGGCCTACAAAAAGCTTGGATTGGAAGCCCCTACTCCTACTAGCATATAGTTGTTGATGGCGGATAGAATGGTAAAGTATCCTGTGGGATACTCTATGATGTGTTGGTTAAAGTTGAAAAATTTATATTCCCTGCAAACTTTGTGATCCTTGATTGTGAAGTTGATTTTGAAGTTCCTATTATCTTGGGAAGACCCTTCCTAGTGATTGGTCGCACCTTGGTTGATATGGAGAAGGGCTAACTCAAGTTCAGATTTGGAAAAGATGAGGCCATGTTCAACTTGTGTCAGAAAGCCAGGATAGACAATGATGTAAGAGTGGTTTCTGTTACTGAGACAGTTGATGATGCTGAGCCAAAAGTACCATTTTAGGTAAGATTGGGTGTTGAAACTTTTAGAGGTAGTGTCGATGAATTTCAACGGTGATGGTATCCAAGACTATAAGGAGACAGTAAATGCTCTAGGGATGTCTTATAGTCCTAGGCGTCATCACCCACCAAGCCTTCCATAGAAGACCCACATGTGTTAGAATTGAAGGCCTTTCTAGCACATTAAAATATGTGCTTTTGGGAGCCAACAACACCTTATCGGTCATAATAGCTGCAAATTTGAATGATGAGAAAACAAATGCTCTTGTAATGGTGCTCAGTCAATTCAAAAAACCATGGGATGGATGATTCCAGACCTTATTGGTATCACACACGGGGTATGTACACATAAAATCCAATTGGACAAGGACTACAAGCCAAGCATTGAACATCAAAGACGTCTAAACCCTCCTATGTAAGAAGTTATGCACGAAGAGATCATTAAATGGATGGATAGAAGAGTAATCTACCTGACATCAGAGAGTGAATGGGTGAGCCCGGTGCAGTGTCTACCAAAGAAAATGAGTATCACAGTGGTACATAATGCCAACAATGAGTTGATCCTAAAGCAGCCAGTCACAGGTTAGAGGGTGTGCATGGATTACAGAAAGCACAATGCCTCGACAGAGAAAAATCACTTTCCTATGCCATTCATGGATCATATGCTGGATAGACTAGCAGAACAAGGGTGGTACTGTCTTCTTAACAGGTATTCGGGCTATAATCAGATCATCATTGCTCCAGAGGATTAGGAGAAAACCACATTTAAATGCCCCTATGGCACCTTCATAGTCAGGAGGATGCCATTTAAGTTGTGTAATGCCCTAACAATATGTCAGAGATATATGATATCTATCTTCTCAGACATGGTGGAGAACACTATTGAAGTCTTCATGGATGACTTTTGTGTGGCTGGAAACTCATTTGAGGATTATTTGAAGCACCTACATGATGTGTTGCAAAGATGCGTAGAAAGTCATCTGGTAATAAATTGGGAAAAATGTCACTTCATGGTGAAACATGGTATGGTGTTGGGGAACAAGATATCTAGCAAAGGCATTGAGGTTGATAGAGCTAAAGTGGAGGTGATTGAGAAGCTCCCACCATGACATTCAGTAAAGGGTGTGAGGAGTTTCTTGGGGCATGTAGGATTCTATCGGAGCTTCATAAAAGACCTCTCTAAAATTTCACACCCACTGTGAAAATTATTAGAGAAAGATGCTAAATTAGTGTTTGATGATGCATGTTTGAAAGCCTTTGAAGAGTTAAAGAAGAGGTTGATCTAAATGCTAATTATTGTGTCTCCAGACTGGTCCAAGCCCTTCGAGATCATATGTGATGCAAGTGGGGTCGCTCTAGGTGTGGTATTGGGCAGTGCAAGGAGAAGATATTACATCGCATATATTGTGCCAATAAAGCCCTAAATACAACCTAGAAGAATTGCACCGTCATATAACAGGAGTTACTTGCTTTAGTCATTACTTTCGAAAATTTCAGATCATATATAGTGAGGGCTAAAGTAGTGGTGCATACAAACCACACAACTCTTAAATATTTGATGGCTAAGAAGGATGTAAAGCCAAGGATGATGAGATGGGTGCATCTCTGGCAAAAGTTCAACTTTAATGTCATTGACAAGGAATAGAAAATCACGTCACAGATCACCTCTCTAGATTGGAAGATGGATCAGTGATGAAATTTGATGAAGAATTGGAGATAAATGATTCTTTTCTTGATGAGGGAGTGTTGGCTGTATCTCATAATCTGATACCTTCATTTGCAGATTATGCATACTACTTGGTGAGTGACATCATGCCACCCTGACCTAAACACACATCAGTATTGGAAATTTATGTCTGATGTGAGAAAGTTCTTTTGGGATGACCCATATTTGTTTCGAGTATGTGCTGATGGGATTATTCATCGCTGTATTCCTGAGGTTGAGATGATGAGCATACTTGAGTCATGCCACTTGTCATTGGTAGGTAGACATCATAGTGGGAGTCAAAGAGAAGGTGGAGTTTCTCGCAAGCATGAGCTCCCTTTAAACCCTATTATGGTGATTGAATTGTTTGATGTATGGGGGATAGGTTTCATGTGACCATTTGTTAGCTCATATAGAAACAAGTATATCCTAGTTGTTATGGATTATGTATCAAAGTGGGTGAGGCTATGGCTGTACCTAACAATGAGGGTAAAAGTGTTACAATATTTCTAAAAAAGAATATTTTCTCAAGATTTGGCACTCCTCAGGCAATCATTAGTGATAGAGGTGCTGACATCCTCAACAGGCTCTTTAAAGCTCTTCTGGAGAAGTGTGGAGTGAAACATAGAGTGGAGACGCCTTATCATCCTCAGACGAGTGAACAGGTGTAGGTGTCCAATAGGGGAATTAAATAGATTCTATTCAAAACTGTGAATGAAAACTAGACAGATTGGTCGCGAAAGCTGAATGATGCATTAAGGCATACCGAACAACATTCAAGACCCCTATAGGTATGTCTCCCTACCAACTTGTCTTTGGGTAAGCATGCCAGTTCCTAGTGGAGCTTAAGCATAAAGCAATGTGGGCATTGAAGAAGTTGAATCTAGAATGGAATGATGTAGCAAACTCTAGGTTGAGCTAACTTAATGAGATTGACGAATTTTGAATAAAAGCATATGAGAGTTTGGCCTTGTATAAACAGAGAGTGAAAATACAACATGACTTCTGCATAGAGAACCGCCAATTCGCACCAGGGGGCTCGGTGATTGTCTAAAATTCCAAACTAAAGTTTTTCCCTAGAAGCTCAAATCTAGATGATTGGGACCCTTCCATGTAGTACACATCATTAATCATGGGGCCATTGAACTGGAGAGACCAAATGGAAGAACTTTCAAAGTAAATTGCCAAAGAGTCAAGTCGTTGATGTGCTGTCAAATTACATCACATTTGATTCCAGAAACAAAGGATTTTGCATGTTTTTAATGCAACCTTTTATGGTTTTTATGTGTTTTTGTGTTGTTCTTACCGAAAATACAAGTTGGCATAATTTTGGGAGAAAATTGCAGATTTTGATGAAGTTCAGAACATATGAGCCACCCTACGACTCGTAGCCCAAGCTACAAGTCATAGTGTGCCCTCGTAGCCAGAAACAGTGTTAAAAAATTTAAAATTTGTAAAGTAAAGGTCAGCTATATGAGGCTGACCTACGATTCGTAAGTCTCACTACAATTCGTAAGAGAGGGCCTCATAGCCAGAAACAGAGTTGCCAAAATTTAGTCCAAGAACTGCAACTAAAGACTACGAGCGGACACTAAGAGTCGTAGATCAAACCACGATTCATAGCCGTGGATCATAGCAGTGAACTCCAAATGCCAAATGCTGCCTACGAAAGCCCGATTATGACTCATAGGTATCCCTACGAGTCGTACCTGCGAGCCATACCTGCTGCCAATTCTATTTTCTATTTTATTTTTAGGGTCTTTTTGTAAATAGTATAAATAGTTAATGATAGGGTTTTTGAAAGAGAGACTCAACACTTACACAGATTTCATCATCTTGAACATTTTTAGAGAGAATTTTCTTAGGGTCTAGAGTAAATTTTTGATTTTAATTTTGAACACCCAATTTAGGGATTTTGAAATCACTTGTACTCAAACTCCATTGTAGCAAGCTTGTGGTTTCAATATCAAAGTGGTGTTGTTCTTCATTATTCTTGAGTAATCTTTTAACTGTGTTTCTTGTATTCATTGTTTGTGATTTTGCCTTAGCCATGAGTAAGTAAGCACCCACAACTTGGGGTTGTGGGAACCATAAGGAGTTGACTTGAAATAACCCGGATTTTGTGAATTTCTTTGATTGGATATTTGCATGTATTTTCTATTTCCTTTTATTTTTGAATTTTATTTGTGGGGGCCAACACCAAACCCTGCCTACTATCTCGATCCAGACCAAGGTAGTGACAAACATGAAAAGGGAATTAGATGACAGGATTCGATCATTGTTTTCTCATCTAATCAATCAAACCTGACCAAGGTGAGGTTGATTAGGACAATGGGTAATGGTTAGTTGGCACACCATGGTTGCCGACCAAGCGCCATGGAGAAATTCAACCTTCACTTTCACTTTCACAAAAGGGCTGGAAGAACCTAAGTTACCATTCTGCATGCAATGTTTTGATTAGGGTTATGTTATCCCGGGTATTTGAGTTAACGAATCACAGGTAACACAATTATCAAGTTGCCCCTGAAATTAATTGTCTTCTTGCATTAGTGGTGTAGTGTTTTTAGTTTTCTTCACTTCAAATCGGAAACCCCCTATTCTGTAGAATATAGCCAATTGATACTTCAAATAATTGTTAGTGAGTCAATACAGTCAACCCCATATTCCCTATGTATTTGACCCTAGCCTCTAGTTAGGTCTTATACTTGACTGTAACTACTTTACTGTTGGAGCGTGAACATCAAAATTTATGGCGCCGTTGTCGGGGAATACAACTAGGTTCTTAATTTGATTTCACTAGTAGTTAGTTCTAGTGTTGATTACTAGATTTTCTTGTATTTTACTTTTATTTTTGTTTTTGTTGTTTGGTCTTATTTTTAGGATATATTAGGTTTGTATGCCCAACACAAGGAGCTAAGGCAATCCCTTAGCTCCACGCAACTTAGAGATCCACTGAACCGTAAAAAGAATGGCCCAAGAAAATGAGGATATTGCGGTTGATGAAGCCGTTGGTCAACATGAGGAATATGAGGTTGGAGTTGAAAACCCACCTCGAAAAGAGTATAGGCTACACCATAGAGATTTCAACGACAATGCATATGGTTGGAAAAAATATAGGTTAAACCCTATAACTATGGATGTTAGGGGAGCAATACTGTTGCCACTGCTACCGACAGATATCGAATTCACAGTTTCTAGTGGTCTATTGCAAATGCTTCAAACTCATGGTTTGTTCACTGGGTTACCTTCGGAGGATCCTCATAGGCATCTCCAAAATGTGCCATTTGTTTGCAAGAGTATGATAGGTGCATAAAATTTGTCAATGAATGCAGTTGGTCTGACAGAAAATGCGGTTATATGGTTATTTGAACTTCCTTAAAGTTTGATCACTAGTTGGGCCGAGCTACAAAGAGCCTTCTTAGAGAGGTATTTTTCGAGGTCCAAAATGCTTAAGCTCAAATTAACAACTTAGAGCAATTACCGGGTGATTCGATGAGCACTACTTGGGAAAGATTCACCAAGTGTTTGAGGATGGTTCCCGATTATAAAATTATTGATGATGCTTTAGTTAAAATATTCTACTAAGCTCTTGATGAAAACAATCAGGCATATACAGATACTATTATGGGTGGTATGTTTCTAGATCAACCTTTTGCACTAATTGACGAAAGAATGGAGCAAGTGGTTAAATCGAACCAAGCGTGGGGTCAAAGAGAGAGAGGTTCAACCAAAACTGCTTGTGCAGTTAACACCAACAATGACCAAGCTATGGTCAATGAGGAGATCATGCAATAACTTGCTCAACTTTGCACGAGTATGGGCTTTGTATTAAAGCAAAACCAAGCAAGTGTTCATGTGGTATCTTACGAACCTCCAAAGGCTCCCATCTTTGAGAACCATTCTTTGATGAAGATAATTGTTTTTTGAGTAGCCAAGTGGTGGGTTTCCAGAACAAAGCCCAAGGGTCCAGCTCGGACTATTGGAGGCAAAGTTCTAGAAATCAAGGTCAGAACTATAGTCAAGAGGGTATATATAGAGATAACCATGGTGGTTATTATGAAAGAGAAAGAGCACCGGAGGCCGAATGCGGGCGAGGATATGTTTATAGAAATAGTCCCTATATGCCTCCCCACAATCGCAATGCCAAATCTAGAAACTCTCAGATTGAAGAAATGTTTGACAAGTTGTTGAAGAGAGCCGACCATCAATATGAGACTTTGATAGTGATAAGATCGGACATTTCAAGCATAAATCAAAAGATGGAGTCTCACTCAATGGCTATCAAACAATTGGAGTAACAATTTGGTCAAGTTTCTTCTCAATTAAACTAACAATAAAAAGGTACTTTGACAAAAGTAACACGGTTCAAAATCCAAAAAATGATGGACGTTACATGGCGATCGTGACAAGATGTGGGAAGAGAATCATAGATTCCCCAAGGTTGGTGGTTGTAGATGAATGCAAAAAGGGAAGTGTTTGTGAGAAAGCCAAGGTTGAGGAAATAAAAAGAAACTGAATAGGTATAAGACTTTTTCAAGACCTCCTCCACCTTTTCCTCAAAGGCTTACGAAGAAAGAAGAGGAAGGTAAGTTGGAGCATTTACTAGAAAATGCTCAAGAAATTTTCGGTGAACATTTCCTTGATGGACGCTTTAGAGAAGATGCCAGGCTATGCTAGATGGATAAAAGATTTAGCCAAGAAAAAACAAATAGTTATCCAAGACCTCTCTCAAAGATTCCAATGTTGCAGTGCCATCACCATAATGTCATTGGTCTATAAGCATGAAAAACTAGGTGCTTTCGTGATACCATGTAGTAATTAGGAAGATTGCATTTGCCAAAACACTCTATGATCTGGGTGCTAGCATAAATTTGATGCCTCTGGCCATGTTCAAAAGGTTCAGTTTAGGTCCCCCTATCCCTACAAAGATGTGATTGCTAATGGTGGACAGAAATATCAAGAAGCCTGTGGGGATACTTTATGATGTGCTGGTGATGGTAGATAATTTTATATTTCCTGCAGACTTTGTTATACTTGACTGTGAGTTTGATTTTGTAGTACATATCATTCTAGGGAGACATTTCTTAGCGACGGGTCATACGCTGGTTGACATGGAAAAGGGGATACTCACATTCAGATTTGATGATGAAGCAGTTGTTTTTTTAGGTTCGCCAACAACATAGGAAGGACTGTGATTTTCGAGTAGTATCGGTGATTGAAACTGTTGATGTGGATGAAGCAGAAGTCTCAGTTGAACTATGGCTAGGGATTGATACTTTGGAAGCAGTGTTGATGAACTTTGATAGTGAAAGTATCCCAGATTATGAGGAGACAGTGAATGCTATCGGGGCAGCATTTTGCCCTAGACGTCAAACTAAGTTGGAACTAGATTTCAATAACAGGGAAACTACACCAACAAAACCTTCCATAGAAATCCCACCAGAATAAGAATTGAAGGTACTCCCATCACATATGAAGTATGCATACCTGGGAGAGAACAATACATTGCCAGTCATCATTGCAGTTGACTTGAGTGAGGAACAAGCAGAGCCCCTTATATCAGTGTTCAAGAAATTCAAACTAGCTCTTGGGTGGACTATTGCAGATATAATTGCCATACCTCCAGGCATATGCACTCACAAAATTTAGCTAGTCAAAGACTACAAGCCTACCATTGCACATTAGAGACGGTTGAATCCTCCAAAGCAAGATGTAGTTTAGAAGGAGATCATCAAGCAGTTAAATGCAAGAGTAATGTATCCTATTGCTGACAGTTAATGGGTCAGCCCCGTTCAATGTGTTCCAAAAAAGAGGGTATCACAGTAGTGCCGAATGCTAAAAATGAGTTAATTCTCATGCTACCAGTCACTGGATGGAGAGTATGTATGGATTATAGAAAGCTCAATGCCTCCACAGAGAAAGACCACTTGCCTATGCCATTCATGGATCAGATGCTTAATAGACTTGTAGAAAGGGTTGATACTGTTTCCTTGATGGATATTCGAGGTACAATCATATTTTCACTGCACCATAGGATCAAGAGAAAACTATGTTCACATTTCCTAACGACACATTTGCATTTAAAAGAATGCTATTTGGATTAAGTAATGCTCCAGCTACATTCCAAGGATGAATGATATCTATTTTCTTGGATATTGTAGAGAGAACTATTGAGGTGTTCATGGATTATTTCAGTGTGATTGGTCAATCATTTGAAGACTATTTGATCCATTTGCATGATATTTTACAGAGGTATGTGGAAGGTCACTTGGTGTTGAATTGGAAAAATGTCACTTCATGATCAAAGAAGGTGTTGTGCTAGGTCATAGAATTTCGGGTAAAGGTATTGAGGTTGATAAAGAAAAAATTGAAGTGATTGAGAAACTTCCTCCACCGATTTCAGGAAAAGGTGTTAGGCGCTTCCTGGGGCAGGATTCTACTGGCGCTTCGTAAAACATTTCTCTATGATTTCACATCCTTTATGCAAACTATTGGAGAAAGATGCTAAATTTGTGTTTGATGATGCTTTTATGCAAGCTTTTGAAGAATTGAAGAGGAGGTTATCTTCGGCACCTATTATTGTGGTTCTGGATTAGCCAAATCCTTTTGAACTAATGTGTGATGCTGGTGGGGTTGCATTAAGTGTGGTTTTGGGAAAATTCAAGGAAAAGGTCCTACATCCTATCTATTATGCTAGCAAATCACTGAATGTAGCCTAGAAAAACTGTACGTTCACTCAACAAGAGTTGCTCGCATTAGTCTTTGCATTCAAGAAATTTCAATCATACTTATTGGGAGCCAAAGTGAAGTGCACATGGATCACGCAGTACTCAAATATTTGATGGACAAGAAGGATGTAAAACCAAGACTGATCAGTGGGTGCTTTTATTGCAAGAATTCAACATTGATGGGGTTGATAGAAAGGGGTCAGAAAATTAAGTTGCTGACCACTTTCCAAATTAGAAGATGAAGCTATGGGGTAGCTTGATGATGGCCTTGATATTGATGATTCCTTTCCTGATGAAAGAGTGCTGGCAGCGTCCCATGATCTCGTACTATGGTTCGTAGATTATGCAAATTAGCCGGTAGGCGACATTGTCCCTTCTAACCTAAATACCCATCAGCGTCGTAGGTTCATCCATGATGTGAGCAAATTCTTTTAGGATGGGCCATAACTATTCTGTATTTGTGATGATGGGATCATCCGTAGATGTGTTTTGGAAGTGGAGACGATGAGCATCCTTGAAGATACACACTCCTCATTAGTTGGTGGCCATTACAGTGGAGCTCGTATGGCTTATAAGGTGTTACAGTGCGAATATTATTGGCCTTCTCTACATCAAGATGCTCATGATTACATTAAGTCTTGTGACAAATGTCAAAGATAGGGTGGAATATGGCAAAGGCAAGAACTTCCTCTTAATCTAATTTTGGTAATCAAGTTGTATGATGTGTAGGGAATTGACTTCTTGGGTCCATTTGATAGCTCTAATGGGAATAAGCATATCCTAGTTACAATTGACTATGTCTCCAAATGGGTGGAGGCTATAGCTTTGCCAAATAATGAGGGCAAGAGTGCCACGAGCTTTCTTCGTAGGAACATCTTCTCTAGATTTGGCACACCTCGTGCAATTATCAGTAATGGAGGTTCTCATTTTTTTCCCATACTTTTCAAAGCTCTCCTTGAGAAATATGGTGTGAAACGTCATGTGGCAACGCCTTAACATCCTCAAACAAGTGGGCAGGTAGAAGTGTCAAATAGAGAAATTAAGCAAATCTTGTTGAAGACCGTGAATGTGAATCACACAGATTGGTCTCGAAAGTTGAATGATGTATTGTGGGTCTACCGCGCCGCTTTTAAAACACCAATTGGTATGTCGCAGTTGCAACTGGTACTTGGAATGGCTTTTCACTTGTCAGTTGAACTTGAGGATAAAGCAATGTGGGCACTAAAGAAGTTAAACTTAGATTGGAATGAAGCAACAACATCTAGGCTAGTACAGATTAATGATCTTGATGAGTTCCGATTTAGAGCATATGAGAGCTCCACATTGTACAAACAAAGAATGTAGATTAAACATAACTGCAGAATTGAGAATAGCAAATTCATACCGGGATACATGGTGTTGCTTTACAATTCTCGATTCAAGTAGTTTCCTAGAAAACTCAAATCTAAGTGGATGGAGTCCTTTCGAGTAGTGCGAGTCTTTAGTCATGGTACTATTGAGTTAGAAAGCAGGGATAGAAAAATCTTCAAGATAAATGGTCAAAGAGTCAAGCTCTACATAGGTGACACGGAGGAAATTGAGATAATTGAGGATTGGGACATTGAGGAAGCATGAACACTGAAGCTCACCCTGTCGTGTCGCGACACTGAATCAAGCGCTTTTAGGGAGGCAACCAAAGGTATGCCCTTTATTTCCTTTATTATTTTTATATATACTTTGAGGACAAAACATCATCTTTTGGTGGGGTATGGGAAGCTATGGACTAAGGTGAAGTCTGAGTAGCCTTTAGTCCATGACAATCATAATTTTAATCCCAAAGTTTTCTTGTCATATTTCTTTTTCCATGTGGATGATTTTACTTTCTGTGAATCGGCATGTTTAGGTGTTGTAGATAATTTGTAGATATATAGTGATTATTACTTTTGGCATGTATATAATCTTGAATGGTTTTATGAATGCTTTGAAAAATGGGTACCCTGAAAATCTTTTAGGGATTATTAGTTACCATGCAATCTTGTATGTGTTTTACTAGAAATATTTTTTCTGATAAAGAGAGGGCAAGTAGACGCATGGAGCATGACCTGTGAGTCTATGTTGATTGGTGTATGCAATGCCATGTGTGTGTGAGCTAAGTTTGTCATATTCTTGCGTTATCTACTGACTCAGGACTTGCCTTGTTACTCTGAGATTGGATTTGAGATGTAGCTGATTGGGAAAGGATCTTAGGTCTTTGTTCTTTAAGATAGTCCACTTTTGTCCAAATGACCTACCAAGTGTAGTAGTTTACCCCTTGTTCCTAATATTTGAGCTTTATATGTACTTGTTCATTCATAACGCCTTGCTAGCCTTGCCTTGTTTTGTTAAATTCCTTGACATTGGTCCTGGTTTATCCTCGAACATGTGAACCTTGATGGAGGCAAAGATCCTAAGTTGAGGGTGGTTACCAAAGGTGGCCGTGGTTTAGGGAATAGATATTGTATACTTTACCTCAGGCTTAAAGCCTAAGTTGAGGATGGCTTCTGTTATGGTAAAGTAACAAAAATAAGGTGATTAGTAGGGAAAGAAAGAAGGAAAAGAAAATCATGTGTCAGGTAAGCGAAAAGAAAGAAAAGTGCCTTGAAATGATAAGAATAGCAAAAATGAGTCCAAAACTGAGGCACGACTGAAAAAGGAAATGAAAGCACTCGAAAAAGCTTGAAAATAAAGAATAAGGGAGGACACAATGAAATTGGATGAGTTGTTGAGGTAAAAAAGTGGAAAAACATGGTTCAAGGTTGGCCTTTAGTCACTACTTGCCCAAAATGCCAGACCAAAGGCCCATGAGCCTACGTTACAAGTCTATTAAGTCCTAAAGTGATCCTAATCCAATTAATCAATAGTCCAGAGTGTGAGTATATAGGCAAGCCTATAGTGTTGGTTGTCATGCATGAATCTCAATTCTGAGAGTGAGGATGCTTGCACAGTCCTTGGACTTTGATTCCTTTTTGAATAAAATAGAGGGATTTCTTTTTTGTGAGGGAATTTGCATTGCATGATTGACGTATGAGTTGTTCAGTGATTGTGAATAGTTGATACTTCTTCACTTGTCATAGTTTTGATTGTGAGATACATCATTGTGTTTTAGTTTACTGGGAAGCTATGCAATCAGATTTTGAAAATGTAAATTGGGTACTTGAAGTGGAATAACTGATGTATATGCCATTAGGATAGTTTCTATGTGTTTCTCATCGTCTACTTAGATTGAGCCATCGCTTGAGGAAAAACAATAATTCTAAGTTGAGGGTGTTAATGTGCTGTCAAATTACAACACATTTGATACCTAAAATAAATGATTTTGCATGTTCTTAATGTGAATTTTATGGGTTTTATGTGTTTTTGTGTTGTTGCAGAAAATACAGGTTGCATGATTTTGGGAGAAAATTATAGATTTTGATGAAGTTCAGAACATAAGAGCCACCCTATGACTCGTAGCCCAAGCTACAAGTCATAGTGTTCCCTCATAGCCAGAAACATTGTTCAAAATTTGGAAATTTGTAAAGTGAAGGTCAACTATACGAGGCTAACCTATGAGTCGTAAGTCTCACTACGATTCATAGGAGGGGGCCTTGTAGACAGAAATAGTGTTACTAAAATTTGGATGAAGAACTACAACTATAGATTATGAGAAGACACTACGAGTCATTGATCAGATCATGACTCGTAGGAATGGATCATAGCAGTTAAGTCCACAATGCCAAGTGCTGCCAACCATATTTTCTATTTTATTTTTAGGGTATTTTTGTAAATAATAGAAATAGTTAATGATAGGGTTTTTGAAAGGCCGGGGTGCAAATGCGGTTCCTTTGGAAAGGAGAGGTCAACAAGGTGATTCCCAAGGCACAATCAGTGTTATGCTATTCTAGGGAGGCAAGGGGTAGATGAGGCACCCGATGTCATCATTGGTACGTTAAAAGTCTTTGATATTGATGTGTATGCACTGATAGACTCGAGTGCCACTCTTTCTTTTGTTACTCCATTTGTTGCCAAAAAGTTTCACATTGAACCCCAATTGTTGTGTGAGCCTTATGAGGTGTCTACTCCGTTTGGTGCATCCATTTTTTCTAGAAGGGTCTATAGAAATTGTATCATTTTCATTTTGCATAAAATATTACCTTGTGATTTTGTTGAGTTGGATATCATGGATTTTGGTGTCATTCTTGGTATGGATTGGTTGCATGCATATTATGCCTCTACTAATTGTAGAACCCATAGGGTCAAATTCCAATTACCAAATGGACTCGGTCTTAAGTGGGAGAGTCTTGATGTGCTGGTCAAGGGTAGATTTATTTCTTACATTAAAGGCCAAAAGTGGATTTCTAAGGGGTGTCTTTATCATCTTGTGAGTGTTAGGGATGTTGAGTCCAAATTACTTCCTATAGAGTTGGTGTCATGACCCAAAATAGCACCTAGACTTGAAATGACAAATGGGGAGCCCAAAAGATCCCCAAACAAGCCTCTTAACTTATCATTACACATCATTGGTCACAGAAACATTTAAATGTCATAAAAGAGTAGAAATAGGGGCAATAGGACTAAGGCAAAAGTTTGTGCAACATCGTAATCAAGGGACAAGAGTCAAGGCTCATATCATAGATACATAACATGTCCAACAATACCTCTACTACGTAGATAAGAGTGGGGGCGAAGAAAAATCAACCGGGCTCACCCTCGTGGTCAAAATAGAAAGTAAAGAAGAGAGTATTTCAATACATAGTAAAAGAGAAACATATACTAAGGTCCCGGAAGTGGAGGACTAACCATCTAGCTTGAATAGCACCGAACTAGCCAGGTGGAGGAGGATGATCAACTTGGGCACCAGTTCCTATATGGTGACATCATGTAGGCATAGAATATGCATTAGTATGTTTGAATGTACTAAGTATGTAGGATGCAATGCAACAATAAGTAGGCATCATATTCTGAAATGCATAATATTAGGCAATAAACATAGTATAACAATATGACATGTATGTTCAATGCTTAAGTAAAACATGCATAAGTAAATCATGCTCATATAGGACATCATATGTGAAGAAGAGACCAAGCTAGCTATTCAAGGTATAAACCCCTTGGTGGTTGTGTGGTTTAAACCCCACACATGGTTGATTGTAATCACACCTTACCAACATGGTGACACAGTATAAACCCCTCGCATGGTTGATGAGTATAAGCCCCCAACATGGTTACCCGGGCTCTTTTCCCTCCGGATGGCGTATGGTCTAATGCAACATTTACATAGAATACATCATATACATAAGCTCATTTTATCATCATAACACCATTCATATCATATCTCATGCTTTGAACCTTTAGTTTCTCAAGAAACCATATCCAGATATTTTATCAAATACTTTGAGGGTGTATAATGCTATTGTAAAACCATGAAATATAGGAATGAGGTTATGCAAGAAAATTCATTGTAAAACCATCCGTCAACACCTTGTAACACCCTCAAGACATATACATCAAAACCCCTTATCAAACCTTACAATAGATCCAAGATTTATAGCTCAAAACATAACAAAACAGTCACAACTTTACATAGCTTTATAGTTTGCTTGGAGATGAACTTGGTGATGATTGAAAATAGAGACTTGAAGATTTGAAGAAGAACTTGAAGGAGAACCTTAGCTTGGGATAAGGGTTTGAGACTTGAATCTTGAGAGAAATATAAGACAAAGGGTTTGAGTAAATATTAGGGGACGTATAGGATGATATGAGGGTGAAATAAGGTTAAGTATAGGTAAAACCACATTTGAGAACACTTAGGCCCAAAACGTAAAAGCCTTGGACTGAAATTGAAAACTGGCAGCAAATTAAAGCTGGTGCACATCGCGAGGGTAAGGCGGATTTCATTTTAGAATTTGTCACTTGGAATTTTGAAATTGTGAGTCATTCGCTCTAAAATCGAGGTTAGATCCTTGTCTCCCTAATTTGGACCCCTTGAAGAAGAATATGAAGTTGGATTTTTGAAATAATAGACAAATTCTGAGATATATGAAAATTAAAATTCTAGGAATTCCAAGGCACATTTTCGGCACTTTTTGGGGTCGTTATAGTCGGTCCCTGTGGTTAATGAGTTCCTATATGTACTCCCTAGTGAGCTTCTTGGTGTTCCTCCCAAAATGAAAATAGATTTTGGCATAGACCTCCTTCCCTATACTCAAATCCATTTCTATTCCCCTTATTGTATGGCCCCGACAGATTTAAAGGTGTTGAAAGAGCAATTGAGGGATTTGTTAGAGAAGGATTTTATTAGGCCTAGCCAATCATCTTGGGGTGCAGCGGTGTTGTTTGTGAAGAAGAAGGATGGTTCTCTTAGAATATGTATTGATTAGCGGCAACTTAATAGAGTCACCATCAAGAATAAGTACCCTCTACCTAGGATTGATGATCTTTTTGACCAACTTCAAAGGGCTAATCACTTCTCTAATATTGATCTTCGGTCCAGGTATCACCAAGTGGGGGTTAGGGAGTGTGACATTTCCAAGACGACCTTCTGGACTAGGTATGGGCACTATGAATTTGTGGTTATGTCTTTTAGGTGGACCAATGCACTGGCTATCTTCATAGATCTTATGAATAGGGTCTTCCAGCCCTACCTTGATTTGTTTCTGGTGGTTTTCATTGATGATATCTAGATCTATTCCCATAGTGAGGAGGCGCATGTGGCTCACTTAAGGGTGGTGTTGTAAATCTTGAGGGAGGAAAAGTTGTATGGCACATCTGAGAAATGTGAATTTTGGTTGAAAGATGTTGCTTTCTCATGTCATGTGGTGTCCGGGGATGGTATTAAGGTGGATGTAAAAAGATGGAAGTGATTAGAAATTGGCCTAGACCTTTGACTCCATTAGATATTAGAAGCTTCTTGGTATTAGTGGGTTACTACCAGAGGTTTGTGGGTGGATTTATCATGACCCAATCCTAGGATCTCGACGTGACATGGCACAAGGGGAACCCAAAGGGACCATAAGCAAGCCTCTTAGCATATCATTATACATCTTTGGTTGCGGAAGCAATAAAATAACAACAAGAGATAGTAAATAGGGATAACCGGAGCCTAAGGGACATCTTTCATATCATAACATCAAGAGTCAAGAGAGAGTCTAAGCTTCTGGCATAACATGTGACATGGACAACAACTTATCTACTACATAGATAAGAGCGGGGGCCAAGACAAGAAACCAACAAGATATAGTAAATAGGGATAACCGGGGCTAAGGGACATCTTTCATATCATAACATCAAGAATCAAAAGAGATTCAAAGCTTATAGCATAACACATGACGTGTCCAACAATACTTCTACTACATAGATAAGAGCGGGAGCCAAGACAAGAAAACGAGATCACCCTCATAGTCAATATATACATCAAATAAAGATAGTTTTAGAATATAGCATGAGATCATAAGTATAGTACCCAGAATGGAGGACTCACTAACAAGTTTGAGTGAACTCGTATTAGCCACGAGGAGGAAGATGCTCAAGTGGGGATCTGGTTCCTACATGGTGACATCACATTGGCACAGAGTATGCGTTAGTACATTTGAATGTACTAAGTTTGTAGGATGCAATGCAATGAGAGAAAAGCACCATACACAAAATGCATACATAGACAATGAACAAGCATATAGCAACATGACATGTATGAACGATGCTTGAAGTAAAACATGCTTATATAGAACATAATCCAGGTGTAAGGAGAGACCATTATTAGTGAATATCCAACTCCTACCACCTCCTTGGAGAGGCACATGAGGTACAAACCCCTTCATGTGGTTGATGAGGTACAAATACCCCAACATGGTTGATGAGGTACAAACTGCCTAACACGGTTAATGGGGTACAAACCCTCAAAAATGATTTGTGAGGTATAAACCCCCCAATATAGTTATCAAGGTACAAATCCCTCCACATGGTTGCACGGGCCTGCCACCTCCCGAGTGAGGCGATTGAGGTACAAACCCTTCAACATGGTTACCTAGGCCTACAACCTCCCGAGTGAGGCTAGGTCATTTCCCCCACACTACAGACAAAATATCATATACATACATTCCTTTCATCATCATATAGTCATTCAATTCATAAGACATGCATTGGACCTTCAATTCCTCAAGAAACCATAACCGGATATTTTATCAAACACTTGGCGGGTGTATAGTGCTAGTATAAAACCATGCAATTCAAGAGCGAATTCATGCTAGAAAATTCAGTGTAAAACCATCAATAGATACTTGGTAATACCCTCAATAAATATACATCAAAACCCTTCATGAATCTCACAATAGATCTTAGACTCATAGATTAAAACATGCTAAAACAGTCACAATTTCATGAAACCCTAATGTAATGTGCAGTGAAATTCATAGTAAGTAAGACCCATGAGTAAATCAACTTTAAATCATGCAATTTTAGGTAAAAGGAATCTTGGGCATCATGGGTGAAAGGAGCCCATGAAATAAACCTACATACCTTAGCTTTGGATCATCCTCTAAGAAGATTGGAGATGGTGACTTGAAGCTTGAATGAGAACCTTAAGATCCGGATGAGTTTTGTGATTTGAAATTTGGAGAGAAATATGAGTCTAAGTGTTTGAGTATTGTGGAATATATTGAATGATGTGAGGTGAAATATAGCTAAGTGTAGGAATATTCACACATGGGAACACTTAGGCCCAACATCAAAAAGCATTGGACCAAAGTTGAAAAATTGCACAAAAATAACACTACAGCGCGCCCTTGGTGCATCGCGCCTGGGACGTGAACTGCTCACTGGAATTCAACATTTTGGAAATTCAAATTTTGATACTGTTGCTAGTAAATCAGCATTAGACCCATTTTCCACTCAATTTAACCCCCAGAACAAGAATATAAAGTCGAATGCATGAGTTTTGAGATATATAGAAATTACGATTTCGAGCAATTTCGAGACACATTTTCGGGCACTTTTTGGGGTTATTTCTATATCTCCCCTGTGGGAACATTCATCCCCGAATGTCAAAGAAACGCATATGAGAGAAGTAAACAGACTATTTCATCCCACATAAGGATGCAACAATGCACTTAAACATCATTTCAAAAATCTCAACATAAGTGTAAAATCATCATGAACTTGTCCATCTAGACATGAATGCATGCAAATGCCATGGGCTGAAATTAGACTTGAAATCATATAGATACTTCAAGTTAGTACATTAGGCTTGAATAGAGTGGAATAGATAAGGATATTGCTTTAGCATATCCGCTTCGGCCTCCCGTGCAGCACTTTCAATTTGTTGATTCCTCCAAAGAACCTTAATGGAAGCTACATCCTTGTTCCTCAACCTCTTCACTTGTCTATCGAAAATCTAAATAGGAACCTCTTCACAGGTCAAATTTTCTTTAACAACACTTACAACATCAAGGGGCACAATAGCATTAGGGTCTCCCACATATTTCCTCAACATGGATACATGAAAGACTAGATGAACCAAATCTATCTCACAAGGAAATTCAAATTCATAAGCTACCTTGCCAATTCTCCTCGTTACACTATAAGGACCCACATATCTTGGACTCAACTTGCCCTTCTTACCAAAAAAAACCACACCCTTCATAGGTGACACTTTCAAATAAACCCAATCACTAATTTTGAATTCAAGATCCCCTCTCCTCACATCAGCATAGGACTTTTGATGACTTTGGGCCATCTTCAACCTTTCTCTAATCATCCTAACCTTTTAAATAGCCTCCATAACCAGATTTGGTCCCAACATGGCTATCTCTCCAACTTCAAACCACCTGACCGACAATCTACGATGCCTACCATAGAGAGCCTCAAAAGGAGCCATACTGATGCTGGAATGATAGCAATTATTATAGGCAAGGTCAATCAATGGAAGATGATCATCCCAACTACCCTTAAGCTCTAATACACAAGCCCTAAGCATATCCTCAAGTGTTTGGATAGTTCTTTTTGCTTGGCCATCTGTTTGAGGATTGAAGGCCGTACTAAGTTTAACCTTTATACCAATACACCTTTGAAAAGACCTCCAAAAATGTAAGTAAATTGAGTACTACGATTCGATATGATGGACAAAGAAAGCCTATGCAACCTCACAAATTCATGAATGTACAACCCACTATAATCTTCAGCCCCGTATGTGGTCTTAACCGGTAGAAAATGAGCCAATTTCTTCATTTTATCAACTAGAACCCAAATGGAATCAAAACCCTTTCTAGTATTGGGGAACCCAACCATAAAATCCATATTAATCTCTTCCCACATCGAACTTGGAATCTCTATGTCTTGGGTTAGGCTACCAAGCCTTTGATTTTCGGGTTTGACTTGTTGGAAACTCGGACAACCACAACCAAATTTGGGAATGTCCCTCTTCATGCCTCTCCACCAAAACACCTCTCTCAAATATCTATACATCTTAGTAGAACCAGGGTAAATAGAATAGGAAGAACCATGAGCCCCATCAAGAATCCTCTCTCTCAATCCATAAACACAAGGCACACATAACCTACCTTTGGTATTTAAGGGTACCATCTCCTCCTTTGGAGAAAACCACCACCTTCCCATCACTAACCAAGGCCTTCAATTATAACAAGGAGGGATCAAGGTATTGCTTAGCTTTTATCTCCTCAACCAATGAAGATTTTGAACTATCAACAACAACAACTACATCGTTATCCACCTTTTCCAAGCTAACTCCTAATCTCACCAACCGACAGACCTCTCAAGCTACCTTTCACCACTACCATCAACATGATCTAGGCTACCTATAGACACCCTACTCAAAGTATCAGCCATCATATTACCCTTATCGGGATGATAATGCACACTCATATCATAATCCTTATGAAATTCTAACCATCCTCTTTGCCTCAAGTTATGATCTTTTTGAGTGAAGACATATTGGAGACTCTTATGATCGGTGAACACATCAACATACAAATAATGACGCCAAATCTTTAAGGCAAATACCATGGCGTCTAGTTCGAGATCATAAGTAGGATAGTTCTTTTCATTCACTTTGAGTTACCTAGAAGCTTAGGTTATCACCTTACCATTTTGCATTAACACACAACCCAAACCAACCAGGGAAGCATCATAATATACAATAAACTCTTCTAGACTTTCTGGTAGATACAAAATAGGAGTGGATACAAGCTTATCTTTCAAGGTTTGTAAACTCTTTTCACACTCCTCGGTCCACACAAAGTTGAATTTCTTTTGAGTCAATTTAGTCATGGGAGAGGCAATAGAAGAGAACCCATTCATAAACCTCCGATAATAACCCGCTAAGCCAAAGAAGCTCCTAATATCCAACGGGGTCAATGGTTTAGGACAATTTCTAATTACATCCGTCTCTTTAGGATACACCTTAATACCATCCACTGACACCACATGACTTAGAAAAACAACTTCTTTCAACCAAAATTCACACTTCTAATATTTAGCATACAACTTCTCCTCCCTCAATCTTTGCAGCACTACCCTCAAATGAGCCATGTGCACCTCAAGGTGGCGATTAAAAAACCCTATTTATTAGATCCATGAAGATGGTCAGTGCATTGGTCAACTCAAAATACATAACCACAGAATTCACAATGCCCACACCTAGTCTGGAAGGCTATCTTGGGAATTTCACACTCCTTCACCTTCACTCGATGATACCCGGACTGAAGATCAATCTTAAAGAAGTGGCTAGCCCCTTGGTATTGGTCAAACAATTCATCAATTCTCAGAAGAGGATACCTATTCTTGATGGTAACTCTTTTCATGCACCGTAGATGACCTCTCATATGTAAGGGGTCTAAAAATTTGAGTTGTGGGAATTTATCATAAGAATGCAACCTCCTTCAACAAAAATTCTTACTTTTTATACTTGGCATACTATTTCTCCTCCCTCAATATTTGCTACACAACCCTTAAATGACCCATATGCTCCTCCCTTCTCATATAGTCATTCATATCATATCTCATGCTTTGGACCTTCAAATCCTTAAGAAACCACATACAAACATTTTATCAAACACTTAGATGGTGTGTAATGGTAGTATTAAATTCTGAAATAAGGAGTTGAAATCATGCAAGAAAATCCATTGTAAAATCATCAATCAACACCTTCCAACACCCCAAGTAATATACATCAAAATCCTAAACCAATCCTTTCAATAGATCTTAGATTCATAGCTTAAAGAATGGTAAAATAGTCACAATTTCATATGCTCAAACATACTGTGCAGTTATTTTCATAATATTCAAGACCCATGAATCAATCACCTTCAAATCATGCAATTTGTGAGAAAAAGGGAGCTTGGGCATCATGGATGAAAGGAACCCATGAAAGAAACTCATATATCTTAGCTTGGAGATGAACTTGGTGAAGATTGGAGGTGGAGACTTGAAGCTTGAAGAAAAACTTTGAAGGAAATCCTTTAAATCAGAAGAGGTTTTGAGACTTGAATTTAGGAGTGAAAATATGGATAAGTGTTTGAGTGAGTATTGGGGAATGTTTAGGATGATATGAGGATGAAATATGGCTAAGTATAGGTATTTTCATGTTTAGGAACACTTAGACCCAAGACCCAAAAGTCTTGGACCGCGATAGAAAATTGGACAAAAAAATATACAGGAGCGCGCCAGGGGCGCGGATGGTCTCTAGAAATCGCATTTTTGCGCTTTTTTCAAATTTTGCTATGTTTGCTTTTAAATCGTGGTTAGACCCTTTTCCTTCTAATTTTGACCCCGTGAACAAGAATATGAAGTTAGATTTTTGATATCGCACATGAATTTTGAGATATATAGAAACTACTATTCCGGGCACTTCTGAGGTACATTTTTGGGCACTTTTTGGGGTCGTTTCAACATGAGTAGCTAAATACACAATTAGAGTTGTGGAAATATAAAGAACTAACAAAGTAAACCCTAATAATTTACAATTCTTTAATTGGGTATATGCATGTATTAATCAACTCTCTTTATTTTGCATGTTTTCCAGTGGTGGCCAACATTAGAACCCACCTAGTGTTACTAACTAGACCAAGGTAGTAATGAGTAGGAATAGAGACTGATTAACAAGATTTGATTGATGTGTTCTTGTCTAATAAACCGAACTGGGCCAAGGGGAGGTTGTATTGGGACTTATAGGCAATGATTAGTATTATACACTATGGATATGGACCAAGTCGCATAGTGAAATTTGCCTCTCACATTTGACCAAACGGCTTGGTGAATATAAATTACCATCCTACATGCTGTACACTAGATAAGAATTGGGTTATCTAGTCAGACTAAGTCGGGAATTATGGGAAACACAATACCCTAGTTGCTTTTTATTATTGATTGTCTTTTGTGATAGTTAGTTTAGTTTATTTTCTTATTGATTATTGCAAAACCTCCCTTTGGTGAATTGAGTTAGTTAACTACTTGAATTTCTTATTGGTCAATTTGTCTTGAGTCTACATATTTCCTGTGGGTTCAACCCTAACCTTGGTTAGGTTTTACATTTTAACAAGGACCACTTTATCCTCTAAAAAAGAGTTTTAGTTGGGCAATATCAAAGATGTTGGCACCGTTGCTTGGGAAGACAACTAGATTTAGGTTGCTTCGTTAAGTAATTTGAATGTTAATCCTTAGTTCCCATTATTTTACTTTTGTTTTTGTTTTTTTTTCCTTTACAAGGCATACGAGTAGTGTATGCCCAACACTCGGAGTTAATGTAAACCCTTGACTCCACTTTATCCTGATATCCACTGAACTATAAGAAGAATGGCCGAAGGAAATTCCAACAATGCGACCAATGCAACCTTGAATATGATAATAATGATGATGATCGAAATGAGGATTCACCTCCTTTAGAAGATATTCCATAGCCTCGAGAGTTCAATGCCAATACTTACTAGTACAAGTTGAACCCATGACTATGGATGTGACAAGAGCCATTATGTTGCCACCACTATTGACAGACACAAAGTTCACAGTCTCTAGTGGGTTACTTCAGATGCTACAGAATCGTAGGCTATTTGCGGGATTACCATCAGAGGATCCACATAGCCACTTGCACAATATGCCATTTATTTGTAAGAGTATGATGGGGAAACAAAATTTGTCCATGGATGCTGTGGGACTTCATATGTTCCCATTATCTCTCAAGGACAATGCTACATTATGGATATCTGAACTCCCACAGAGTTTAATTACTAGCTGGGCAAATTTGCAGAAGGCCTTTTTAGAGAGGTACTTTCCAAGGTCGAAGAAGCTCAAATTGAATGACCAGATCAATAGCTTTAAGCAACTTCCAGTGATTTGATAAGCACTACATGGGAGCGTCCCTGATCATAAGATAATTGATGATTCCTTGGTGGAGATCTTCTACTGTGCCCTTGATGAGAATAGTCAAACTTGTGCCTACACTATCTTGGGGGGCTTGTTTCCAGATCAACCATTTGCAAGGATTGTCCAGTGTATATAGCAAGTGGTCAAGATGAATCATGCATTGGGATATCGGGATAGAGCTTCCGTGAAGGGTTCATATATTGTCAGTGTGAGTTCAGAGCACGTCAAAATCAATGAGGAGATTATGCAGCAACTTACTCAGATTCACACAAGCGTGGATGTGGTGATCAAGAAGAATAAAGGGAGAGTGAACTATGTGGTTCACCAACCTCCATGTGCACACAGGTACGAGGAGCCATACTATAAATAGGATGCATGTTTTGTGAATGATCAGTAGGGTGTTTCCAGTCCAACGCCCAAGGATCCAATCAGGACTATTGGCGCCATGGTAAAGGAAACTAAGGTCAAAACTATGGCAGAGATGGAGCTTTTAGAGATAACCATGGAGATTACTATAATAGGAAAAAAAAGGTCCAGATGCAGATTGGGGTGGCAGAGAAGGCTTCAAAAATGGTCCTTATATGCCAGCACGCAATCGTGATGCAGGTACAAGCAATTCCAAAATTGAGGAGATCTCTAGTATCAATCAAAACCTGGGGCATGAAAATAGAGATCTCTAGTATCAATCAAAACTAGAGTCTCATTCTGTGGCTATTAAACAACTTGAATAATAGTTTGGTGTAGTGTCAACTCAGTTGAATAAGCATTAGAATGGTACACTGCCAAGCAACATATTTCAAAATCCTAAGAATGAAGGGCAGTGTGTGGCAGTTACTACAACGGTGTTAAGTGCACAATTGATCCTCCCATGTCAGTTGATGAGGAAAATATTCGTAAGGAGATGGTTGCAACAAAGATGCGGATAAAGGAGATGATCGTGGCAAGGATAGGGTGAGTGAAGCAGCTAAAGCGCCACGAAAATTTAAGCCCATCCCTAGGCCTCTTCCTCCTTTCCCTCAAAGAATCAAAAGAGGAAGGAGGAAGGAAAATTCAAGCACTTTTTCTCCATGCTGAAACAACTATCCATCAACATCCCTCTCATTAAAGCTTTGGAGAAAATGTTGGGCTATACCAAGTATACGAAGGACTGTGAGTCAGGAGCTTTCTTAAGAGCTTCAACATTGTAGTGTTATGAAGTCCTTAGCTCATAAGTGTGAAGATCCAGGTGCTTTTAATATACCTTGTGCTACAGGTGATGTGGAGTTTGCAAGGGCACTATGTGATTTAGGTGTCAGTATCAATTTGATGCCCCTTGGGGTCTACAAGAAGCTTGGATTGGGAGCCCCTACTCCTACTAGCATATAGTTATTGATGGCGGATAGAACGACAAAGTAGTCTATGGGATACTCTATGATGTGTTGGTTAAAGTTGAAAAATTCATATTCCCTGCAGACTTTGTGATCCTTGATTGTGAAGTTGATTTTGAAGTTCCTATTATCTTGGGAAGGCCCTTCCTAGTGATTGGTCGCACCTTGGTGGATATGGAGAAGGGCTAACTCAAGTTCAGATTTGGAAAAGATGAGGTCGTGTTCAACTTGTGTCAGAAAGCCAGGATATACAATGATGTGAGCGTGGTTTCTGTTACCGAGACAGTTGATGATGCTGAGCCAGAAGTACCATTTCAGGTAAGATTGAGTGTTGACACTTTAGAGGTAGTGTTGATGAATTTCAACGGTGATGGCATCCCAGACTACAAGGAGACAGTAAATTCTCTAGGGATGTCTTACAGTCCTAGGCGTCAAAAACAACTAGAGCTATATTTTGAGAATTGGGAGTCATCACCCACCAAGCCTTCCATAGAAGACTCACGTGTGTTAGAATTTAAGGCCTTTCCAGCACATTTAAAATATGTATTTTTGGGAGCCAACAATACCTTATCGGTCATAATAGCTGCAGATTAGAATTATGAGCAAGAAAATGCTCTTGTAATGGTGCTCAGTCAATTCAAAAAAGCCATGGGATGGATGATTCCAGACATTATTGGTATCACTCCTGTGGTATGTACAAACAAAATCCGATTGGACAAGGACTACAAGCCAAGCATTGAACATCAAAGACGCCTAAACCCTCCTATGCAAGAAGTTATGCACGAAGAGATTATTAAATGGATGGATATAAGAGTAATCTACCTGACATCAGATAGTGAATGGATAAGCCCGGTGCAGTGTATACCAAAGAAAGAGGGTATCACAGTGGTACCTAATGCCAATAATGAGTTGATCCTAATGTATCCAGTCACAGGATAGAGGGTGTGCATGGATTATATAGAGCTTAATGCCTCAACCGAGAAGAATCACTTTCCTATGCCATTCATCGATCAGATGCTGGATAGACTAGCAGAACAAGGGTGGTACTTTTTTCTTGACAGGTATTCGAGCTATAATCAGATCATCATTGTTCCGGAGGATTAGGAGAAGACCACATTTACATGCCCCTATGGCACCTTCACATTCAAGAGGATGCCATTCAAGTTTTGTAATGCCCCAACAATATTTCAGAGATGTATGATGTCCATCTTCTTAGACATGATGGAGAATATTATTGAAGTCATCATGGATGACTTTAGTGTGTCTGGAAACTTATTTGAGGATAGTTTGAAGCACCTACATGATGTGTTGCAAGGATGCATAGAAAGTCATCTGGTAATAAATTTGGAAAAGTTTCACTTCATGGTGAAACAAGGTATGGTGTTGGGGCACAAGATATCTACCAAAGGAATTGAGGTCGACAGAGCTAAAGTGGAGGTGATTGAGAAGCTCCCACCACCACACTAAATAAGGGGTGTGAGGAGTTTCTTGGGGCATGTAGGATTGTATCGGAGGTTCATAAAAGACTTCTCTAAAATTTCACACCCATTGTGCAAATTATTGGAGAAAGATGCTAAATTTGTGTTTGATTATGCATGTCCGAAAGCCTTTAAAGAGTTAAAGAAGAGGTTGATCTAAACACCAATTATTGTGTCTCCAGACTGGTCCAAGCCCTTCGAGATCATGTGTGATGCAAGTGGGGTCGCTCTAGGTGTGGTATTGGGGCAGTGCAAGGAGAAGATATTACATCCCATAAATTGTGCCAATAAAGCCCTAAATACAACCTAGAAGAATTGCATCGTCATATAACAAGAGTTACTCACTTCAGTCATTGCTTTCGAAAAGTTCAGATCATATCTATTGAGGGCTAAAGTAGTTGTGCATACATACCACACAACTCTTAAATATTTGACGAGATAGTGTTGGCTCCATCATATAATCTAATACCTTTGTTTGCAGATTATGCTTACTACTTAGTGAGTGATATCGTGACACCCTGACCTAAACACACATCAGCATTGAAAATTTACGTCTGATGTGAGAAAGTTCTTTTGGGATGACCCATATTTGTTTCGAGTATGTGCTAATGGGATTATTAATCATTGTAATCCTGAGGTTGAGATGATGAGCATACTTGAGTCATGCTACTCATCATTGGTAGGTAAAAATCATAGTGGGATTCAAAGAGAAGTTGGAGTTTCTGCAAGCATGAGCTCGCTCTAAACCCCATTATGGTGAATGAATTGTTTGATGTATGGGGGATAGATTTCATGAGACTATTTGTTAGATCATATGGAAACAAGTATATCTTAGTTGTTATGGATTATGTATCAAAGTGGGTGAGGCCGTGGCTCTACTTAATAATGAGGGTAAAAGTGTTACAACATTTCTTAAAAAGACCATTTTCTCAAGATTTGGCACTCCTTAGGCAATCATTAGTGATAGAGGTTCTGACATCCGCAACAGGCTCTTTAAAGCTCTTCTGGAGAAGTATGGAGTGAAACATAGAGTGGCAACGCCTTATCATCCTCAGATGAGCGGAACGATGGAGGCGTCCAATAGGGAAATTAAATAGATTCTATTCAAAATTGTGAATGCAAACTAGACAGATTGGTCGCGGAAGTAGAATGATGCATTATGGGCATACCAAACAACATGCGAGACCCCTATAGGCATGTCTCCCTGCCAACACGTCTTTGGGAAAGAATGCCACTTGCCAGTGGAACTTAAGCATAAAGCAATGTTGGCATTGAAAAAGTTGAATCTGGAATGGAATGATGCAGCAAACTCTAGGTTAAGCTAACTTAATGACCTTGACGAATTTCGATTGAAAGCATATGAGAGCTTAGCCTTGTATAAACAAAGAGTGAAAGTACAACATGACTTCCGCATAGAGAACCGCCAATTTGCACCAGGGGACTTGGTGCTTCTCTAAAATTACAAACTAAAGTTGTTCCCTAGAAGCTCAAATCTAGATGGTTGGGACCCTTCCAAGTAGTACACATCTTTGATCATAGGGCCATTGAACTGGAGAGACGAAATGGAAGAACTTTCAAAGTAAATGGCCAAAGAGTCAAGTTGTTGATATGTTGTCAAATTACATCATATTTGATGCCTAAAACAAAGGATTGTGCATGTTTTTAATGCATCTTTTTATGTTTTTTATGTGTTTTGTGTTCTTGAAGAAAATAAGGTTGGCATGATTTTCGGAGAAAATTACAGATTTTGATGAAGTTCAGAAGATACGAGCCACCCTACGAGTCGTAGCCCAAGCTACAAATCTTAGTGTGCCCTCGTACCCAGAAACAATGTTCAAAAATTAGAAATTTGTAAAGTAAAGGTTAGCTATACGAGGCTAACCTATGATTCGTAAGTCTCACTACAATTCGTAGGAGAGGGCCTTGTAGCCAAAAACAGTGTTGCCAAAATTTGGTGTAAAAACTGTAACTAAAGACTACGAGAGGATACTACGAGTCATAGATCAGACCATGATTCGTAGCCATGGATCATCGCAGTGAACTCCGAAATGCCAAGTGCTGACTATGAAATCTCGATTATGACTCATAGGTAACCCTAAGAGTCATACCAGTGAGCCGTACCTGCTGCTAGTTGTATTTTTTATTTTAATTTTAGAGTTTTTTTGTAAATAGTATAAATATTTAATGATAGGGTTTTTGAAAGAAAGACTCGACACTTACACGGATTTCATCATTTTGAACATTCTTAGAGAGCATTTTCTCAGGTTTTAGAGTAGATTTTAGATTTTAATTTTGAAGACCCAATTTGGGGATTTTGAAATCACTTGTACTCAAACTCCATTGTAGCAAGCTTGTGGTTTCAATATCAAAGTAGTGTTGTTCTTCCTTATTCCTGGGTAATCTCTTAACTATGTCTCTTGTACTCATTGTTTGTAATTTTGCCTTAATCATGAGTAGCTAAGAACCCACAACTTGGGATTGTGGGAACCATGAGGAGTTGACTTGAAATAACCCAGATTTTGTGCATTTCTTTGATTGGGTATTTGCATGTATTTTCTATTTCCTTTCATTTTTGAATTTTGTTTGGTGGTGGCCAACACCAAACCCTGCCTACTATCACGATCCCGACCAAGGTAGTGACAAATAGGAAAAGGGATGTAGATAATAGGATTCGATCATTGTTTTCTTGTCTAATCAACTAAACCTAACCAAATTGAGGTTGACTGGGGCAATGGGTAATGGTTAGTTGGCACACTATGGTTACCGACCAAGCACCATGGGAAATTCGACCTTCACCTTTACAAAAGTGATGGAAGAACCCAAGTTATCATTCTGTGTGTAATGTTTTGATTAGGGTTATGTTATCCTGGATATTTGAGTTAACGAATTATGGGTAACACAATTCTCAAGTTGCCCATGAAATTGATTGCCTTCTCGCATTAGTAGTGTAGTGTTTTTAGTTTTCTTCACTTCAAATCGCGAACCCCCTTATTCTATAGAATATAGCCAAATTGATACTTGAAATAATTGTTAGTGAGTCAATACAGTCAACCCTGTATTCCCTATGGATTTGACCCTAGCCTCTAGTTAGGTTTATACATGACTGTAACCACTTTACTATTGAAGTGTGAACATCAAAATTTAGGGCGCCATCGTGGGGGAATACAACTAGGTTCTTGACTTAATTTCACTAGTAGTTAGTACAAGTGTTGATTACTATATTCTCTTGTATTTTACTTCTGTTTTTTTAATTGTTGTTTGGTCTTATTCGCAGGTTATATTAGGTTTATATGCCCAACACAAGGAGCTAAGGCAATCCCTTAGCTCCATTCAACTTGGAGATCCGCTGAACCATAAGAAGAATGGTGCAAGAAAATAAGGATATTGCGGTTGATCAAGCTGTTGGTCAACATGAGGAAGATGAGGATGGAGATGAAAACCCACCTCAAAAAGAGTATAGGCTACACCATAGGAATTTCAACAACAATGCATATGGTTGGAAAAAATATAGGTTGAACCCTATAGCTATGGATGTCATGGGAGTAATATTGTTGCCACTGCTACCAGCCGATATCAAATTAACAATTTCAAGTGGTCTATTACAAATGCTTCAAAATTGTGGTTTGTCTACTAGGTTACCTTCGGAGGATCCTCATAGTCATCTCCGAAATGTTCCATTCGTTTGCAAGAGTATGATGGGTATATAAAATTTGTCAATGAATGCAATTGGTCTAATAGATAATGCGGTTATATGGTTTTTTAAACTTCCTCAAAGTTTGATCACTAGTTGGGCCGAGCTACAAAGAGCCTTCTTAGAGAGGAATTTTTCAAGGTCCAAAAAACTCAAGCTCAAGCAAGCGTTCATGTGGTATCTCACAAACCTCCTAAGGCTCCCATGTATGAGAACGATTCTTTGATGAAGATTGTTGTTTTCTGAGTAGCCAAGTGGGGGGGTTTCTAGAACAATGCCCAAGGGTCTATCTCGGACAATTGGAGTCAAATTCCTACAAATCTGGGTCGAAACTACAATTGAGAGGGTATGTGTAGAGATAACCATGGTGGTTATTATGAAAGAGAAATAGCACCGGAGGCCGAATAGGGGCAGAGAGATGTTTATAGAAATAGTCCCTATGTGCCTCCCCACGATTGTGATGCCGAATCTAGCAACTCTCAGATTAAAGAAATGTTTGACAAGTTGTTGAAGAGAGCCGACCATCAATATGAGACTTTGATAGTGATGAGATCGGATATTTCAAGTATAAATCAAAAGACAGAGTCTCACTCGGTGGCTATCAAACAATTGGAGCAACAATTTGGTTAAGTTTCTTCTCGATTGAACCAATAATAAAAAGGTACTTTGACAAGTAACATGGTTCAAAATTCAAAAAATGATGGGCATTACATGGAGGTCATGACAAGATGAGCGAAGAGCATCATAGATTCCCCGAGGTCGGCGGTTGTAGATGAATGCAAAAAGGGAAGTGTTTGTGAGAAAGCCAAGGCTAGGGAAATAAAAGAGCAACTGAAGAGCTATAAGACTTTTCCAAGACCTCCTCTACCTTTTCCTCAAAGGCTTACGAAGAAAGAAGAGGAAGTTGAACATTTACTAGCAAATGCTCAAGAAATTATCGGTGAACATTTCATTGATTGAAGCTTTAGAGAAGATGCCAGGCTACGCCAGATGGATAAAAGATTTAGTCAAGAAAAAGAAAACAGTTAGCCAAGACCTCTCTCAAAGCTTCCAATGTTACAGTGCCATCACCACAATGTCATTGGTCCATAAGCGTGCAGACCTAGGTGCTTTCACAATACCATGTACTATTGGGAAGCTTGCACTTGCCAAAACATTCTATGATCTAGGTGCTAGCATAAATTTGATGCCTCTGACTATGTTCAAAAGGCCAAGTTTAGGTACCCCTATCCCTATAAAGATGTGATTGCTAAGGGTGGATAGAACAGTCAAGAAGCCTGTGGGATACTTTATGATGTGCTGATGAAGGTAGATAAATTTATATTTCCTGCAGACTTTGTTATACTTTACTGTGAGGTTGATTTTGTAGTTCCTATCATTCTGGGGAGACCTTTCTTAGTGACAGGTCATCCGCTGGTTGACATGGAAAAGGGGATACTCACATTCAGATTTGATGAAGAAGTAGTTGTGTTTTAGGCTTGCCGACAAGACAGGAAAGACTGCAATAATCGTATAGTCTCGGTGATTGAAACTGTTGATGCGGATGAAACATAAGTCCCGGTTAAACTATGGCTAGGGATTGATACTTTGGAAGCAGTGTTGATGAACTTTGATAGTGATAGTATCCCAGATTATGAGGAGACAGTGAATGCTCTCGGGGCAACATTTTGCCCTAGGTGTCAGACTAAGTTGGAACTAGATTTGAAGAACAGGGAAACTCCACCAACAAAACCTTCCGTAGAAATCCCACCGAAATAAGAATTGAAGGCACTCCCATCATACATGAAGTATCCATACCTGGGAGAGAACAATACATTGCTAGTCATCATTGCAGCCGACTTGAGTGAGGAACAAGCAAATGCCCTTATATCAGTGCTCAAGCAATTCAACTTGGCTCTTGGGTGGACTATTATAGATATAATTGCCATACCTCCGGGCATATGCACTCAAAAGGTTTAGCTAGTCAAAGACTACAAGCCTCCCATTTCGCATCAAAGATGGTTGAATCCTCTAAAGCAATATGTCTTTCAAAAGGACATCATCAAGTGGTTAGATGCAGGACCAATTTATACTATTGTGATAGTAAATGGGTCAGCCCCATTCAATATGTTCAAAAAAAGAGGATATCATAGTAGTGCCGAATGCTAAAAATGAGCTAATTCCCATGCAACCAATCACCAGATGGAGAGTATATATGAATTACAGAAAGCTCAATGCCTCCACAGAGAAAGACCACTTCCCTATGCCATTCATAGATCAAATGTGTGATAGACTTGCAGAAAAGGGTTGATACTATTTCCTTGATGGATATTCAAGGTACAATCAGATTGTCATTGCACGAGAGGATCAAGAGAAAACTATGTTCACATGTCCATACGACACATTTGCATTTAAAAAAATGCCATTTGAATTGTGTAATGCTCCAGCTATATTCCAAAGATATATGATGTCTATTTTCACGGATATTGTACAGAGCACTATTGAGGTGTTCATGGATGATTTCAGTGTGATTGGTCAATCATTTAAAGACTGTTTGATCCATTTGCACGATGTTTTGCAAAGGTGTATTGAAAGTCACTTGGTGTTGAAATTGGAGAAATGTCACTTCATGGTCAAAGAAGGTATTGTGCTAGGTCATATAATTTCAGGTAAAGGTATTGAGGTTGATAAAGAAAAAGTTGAAGTGATTGAGAAACTTCCTCCATCGATTTCAGTAAAAGATATTAGGTGCTTCCTTGGGCAAGCAGGATTGTACCGACACTTCATAAAATATTTTTCCAAAATTTCACATCCTTTATGGAAATAGTTGGAGAAAGATGCTAAATTTGTGTTTGATGATGCCTGTATGCAAGCTTTTAAAATATTGAAGAGGAGGTTAACTTCAGCACCTATTATTGTGGCTCCAGATTAGCCAAATCCCTTTGAACTAATGTGTGATGCTGGTGGGGTTGCATTAGGTGTGGTTTTGGGACAGTTCAAGGAAAATGTCCTACATTCGATCTATTATGCTAGCAAATCACTGAATATAACCTTGAAAAACTATACGTTCACTTAACTGGAGTTGCTCGCATTGGTTTTTGCATTCGAGAAATTTCAATCGTAGTTGTTGGGAGCCAAAGTGAAGTGCAAACGGATCATGTAGTACTCAAATATTAGATGGACAAGAAGGATGCAAAACCAAGACTGATTAGATAGGTGCTTTTATTGCAAGAATTAAACTTTGATATGATTGATAGAAAGGGGTTGGAAAATTAAGTTGCTGACCACTTTCCAGATTAAAAGATGCAACTATGGGGTAGTTTTATGATGGTCTTGATATTGATGATTCCTTTCCTGATGAAAGAGTGCTGGCAGCTTCCCATGATCTCATACCTTGGTTCTTAGATTATGCAAATTACTTGGTACGCGACATTGTCCCTCCTGACCTAAATACCCATCAGCGTCGTAGGTTCATGCATGATGTGAGGAAATTCTTTTAGGATGATCCATACCTATTTTGTATTTGTGCTGATAGGATCATCCGTAGATATGTTTTGGAAGTGAAGATGATGAGCATCCTTTAAGCTTTACACTCCTCATTAGTTGGTGGCTATCACAGTTGAGCTCGTATAGCTTATAGGGTGTTATAGTGCAGATATTATTGGCCTTCTCTACATCTAGATGCTCATCATTATGTTATGCTTGTGACGAATGTCAAAGAGAGGGTGGAATCTGCCAAAGGAAAGAACTTCCTCTTAATCCAATTTTGGTAATAGAGTTGTATGATGTCTGGGGAATTAACTTCTTGGGTCTATTTGATAGCTCTCATGGGAATAAGCATATCCTAGTTACAATTGCCTATGTCTCCAAATAGGTGGAGGCCATAGCTTTGCCAAATAATGAGGGCAAGAATGGCACAAGCTTTCTCCGTAGGAACATCTTCTCTAGATTTGGAACACCTCGTGCAATTATCAGTAATGGAGGTTCTCACTTTTGTCACACACTTTTCAAAGCTCTCCTTAAGAAATATGGTGTGAAACATCGTGTGGTGACGCCTTAACATCCCCAAACAAGTGGGAAAGTAGAAGCGTCGAATAGAGAAATTAAGCAAATCATGTCCAAGACTGTGAATGTGAATAGCACAAATTGGTCTCGAAAGTTGAATGATGCATTGTGGTCTACAGCACTATTTTTAAAACACCAATTGGTATGTACTAGTACCAACTTGTATTTGGAAAGGCTTTTCACTTGCCAGTTGAACTTGAGCATAAAGCGATGTGGGAACTAAAGAAGTGACACTTAGATTGGAATGAAGCAGCAACATCTAGGCTAGTGCAGATTAATGATCTTGATGAGTTCCTATCGAGAGCATATAAGAGCTCCACATTGTACAAACAAAGAATGAAGATTAAATATAACTGCATAATTGAGAATAGCAAATTTGCACTAGGATACATGGTGTTGATTTACAATTCTCGATTGAAGTAGTTTCCTGGGAAACTCAGATCTAAGTAGATGGGGTCCTTTCGAGTAGTGCGAGTCTTTAGTCATGGTACTATTGAGTTAGAAAGTAGAGATGGAAAAATATTCAAGGTAAATGGTCAAAGGGTCAAGCTCTACATAGGTGACATGGAGGAAATTAATATAATTGAGGATTGGGACCTTGAGGAAGCATGAACGCTGAAGCTCACCCTGTCATGTCGCGACACTAAATCTGGTGCTTTTAGAGAGGCAACCCAAGGTATGCCCTTTGTTTCCTTTACTATTTTCATATATAATTTGAGGACAAAGCATCGTCTTTTGGTAGGTATGGGAAGTTATGGACTAAGGTGAAATTTGAGTAGCCTTTAGTCCATAACAATCATAATTTTAATACCAAGGTTTTCTTGTCATGTTTCTTTTTCCTCGTAGATGGTTTTACTTTCTATTGAACCATCATGTTTAGGTGTTGTAGATAATTTGTAGATATATAGTGATTATTACTTTTGGCATGTATATAATCTTTAATGGTTTTATGAATGCTTTGAAAAATGGGTACCCTAAAAATCTTTTAAGGATTGTTAGTTACCATGCAATCTTGTATGTGATTTACTAGAAATGTTTGCTCTGATAAAGAGAGGGAAAGTGGATGCATGGAGCATGACCTGTGAGTCTATGTTGATGTATGGCAATGCCATGTGTGTGCAAGCTAAGTTTGTCATATTGTTGCGTTATATACTGACTGGGACTTGCCTTGTTACTTTGAGATTGGATTTGAGATGTGCCTGATTGGGAAAGGATCTTAGGTCCTTGTTCTTTAAGATAGTCTACTTTTGCCTAAATGACCTACCATTTGTAGTAGTTTACCCCTTTTTCCAAATATTTGAGCTTTACATGTACTTGTTCATTCATAAAACCTAGCTAGCCTAGCCTTGTTTTGTTAAATACCTTGACATTGGTCCTGGTCTATCCTCGAACATGTGAACCTTGATGGAGACAAAGAGCCTAAGTTTAGGGTGTTTACCAAAGATGGCCCTGGTTTAGGGAATAGATATTGTGACTTCACCTCAGGCTAAAAGTGGAAGTTGAGGATGGCTTCAGTTATGGTAAAGTAACAAAAATAAGGTGATTAGTAGGGAAAGAAAGAAGGAAAAGAAAATCATGTGCCGGGTAAGCGAAAAGAAGGAAAAGTGCCTTGAAATGATAGGAATAGTAAAAATGAGTTCAAAAATGAGGCACGACTGTAAAGGGAAAAGAAAGGACTCGAAAAAGCTTGAAAATGAAGAATAAGGGATGACACAATGAAAATGCATGAGTTGTTAAGGTAAAAATGTGGAAAAACGTGGTTCAAGGTTGGCCTTTAGTTACTGCTTGCCCAAAATGCCAGACTAAAGGCCCATGAGCCTATGTGACAAGCCTATTAAGTCTTAAAGTGATCCTAATCCAATTTGTCAATAGTCCAAAGTATGAGTGTATAGGCAAGCCTATGGTGTTGGTTGTCATGCATGAATCTCGATTCCGAGAGTGAGGATGCCTGCACAGTCCTTAGATTTGGTTGCTTTTTGAGTAAAATAGAGGAATTTCTTTTCTGTGAGGGAATTTATATCGCATGATTGATATATGACTTGTTCACTGATTATGAATAGTTGATACTCCTTCACTTGTCATAGTTTTGATTGTGAGATACATTATTGTGTTTTGGTTTGCTGGGAATCTATGCAATTAGATTTTGAAAATGCGAATTGGGTACCTGAATTGGAATAACTGATGTATATGCCATTAGGATAGTTTCTATGTATTTCTCATTGTCTACTTATATTGAACTGTCGCTTAAGGACAAGCAACAATTCTAAGTTGAGGGTGTTGATGTGCTTTCAAATTACAACACATTTGATGCCTAAAATAGAAGATTTTGCATGTTCTTAATGTGACTTTTTGTGGATTTTATGTGTTTTTTTGTTGTTGTTGAAGAAAATACAGGTTGGCATGATTTGGGAGCAAATTGCATATTTTCATGAAGTTCAGGACATAAGAGCCACCTTACGACTCGTAGCCCAAGCTACGAGTAGTAGTGTGCCCTCATAGCAAGAAACAGTGTTCAAAATTTAAAAATTTGTAAAGTGAAGGTCAACTATATGAGGCTAACCTATGAGTCGTAAGTCTCACTTCGATTCATGGGAGGGGACCTCGTAGCCAGAAACAGTGTTGCTAAAATTTTGACCAAGAACTGCAACTAGAGATTATGAGAAGACACTATGGGTCATTGATCAGATCACGACTCGTAGCAATGGATCATAGCAGTTAAGTCCAAAATGCCAAGTGCTGACTAAGAAAGCCCGATTACAACTCGCAGGTCACCCCACGAGTCGTACTTGCGAGTTGTACCTCTACCAACTGTATTTTCTATTTTATTTTAGGATATTTTTGTAAATAGTATAAATAATTAATGATAGGATTTTTGAAAGAGAGACTCAACACTTACACAAATTTCATCATCTTAAAATTCATAGAGTGCATTTTCTTAGGGTTTAGAGTAGATTTTAGTTTTTAATTTCGAAGACCAAATTTGGGGGTTTTGAAATCACTTGGACTCAAACTCCATTGTTGCAAGCTTGTGGTTTCAATATCAAAGTGGTGTTGTTCTTCATTATTCTTGGGTAATCTCTCAACTATGTCTCTTGTACTCATTGTTTGTGATTTTGTTGTACCATGAGTAGCTAAGCACCCACAACTTTGGGATTTGTGCATTTTTTGATTGGGTATTTGCATGTATTATCTATTTCTATTCATTTTTGAATGTTGTTTGGTGGTGGCCAACACCAAACGCTCCTACTGTCACAATCCTGACCAAGGTAGCGACGAATAGGAAAAGGGAAGTAGATGAAAGGATTCAATCGATGTTTTCTTGTCTAATCATTCAAACCCAACCAAGAGGAGGTTGACTGGGACAACGGATAATAGTTAGTTTGCACACCATGGTTGCTGACCAAGCGCCATGGTGAAATTTGACCTTCACCTTAACAAGAGGGTTGGAAGAACCTAAGTTACCATCCTGCATGCAATGTCTCGATTAGGGTTATGTTATCTATTGTATTTGAGTTAACGAATCACGGGGAACACAATTCCTAAGTTGTCCCTTAAATGGATTCTCTTATCGCATTGGTAGTGTAGTATTTTTAGTTCTCTTCAATATAAATCACACCCCCCTTCTAGAGAATATAGCCGATTGATACTTGTAATAATTGTGAGTTAATATGGTCAACCCTGTATTCCTTTTGGATTTGTTCCTAGCCTCTAATTACATTTATACTTGACTGCGACTGCTTTATTGTTGGAGCGTGAACATCATCCATACCTTGGAAATGTGGAAGAGATAAAGATGGTGGAGGAATGAGATCTTGAGGAAGTTTGAGTACTTAAGCTACCTATTACGTGCCGTGACAATAAATCAGGTGTTGGTTAGGAGGAAACCCAAGGTGAACCTTAGCACTTAGGCACCCAGGTATGTTTTTGACCCCTTTATGTGTTTATTTTGCTTGATTTTGTGCATGCACATATTTTTCGATGGGGGTGTGGGTAGCTATGGGCCTCAGTGAAGTCTGAGTAGCTTATGGTCCATAACTACACCAATTTTTGATCCCGAGGTTTTCTTCCCTATGTTTTGTTTCCTCGTGGATATTTAATTTCCATTGAACCGGCACGTTTAGGATGTTTATATAATATGTGTAGCATAAGTACTAATACTTATGACATATAACATGTTTTTCTAACACTCAACTTGACTAGGATCACTTTACGACTTTCTAGGCTTGTAATGTAGGCTCTCGGGTGCTTTGGTATGATATCTTAGGAAAATAGTGATTAAAGGCCCTCCTTGAAATTGGTTTTTTCTACACACTTGCCCCACCATCTCTGTTATTTTCACCTTATTCTCCCTTTTTCCTTATTTAAGATTTTCTAGGTGCTTTCTTCTCATTTTTTTTAGCTTTTTGCCTTGTTTTTATACTTCTTTATGATTTGTAGCTCAATCTAAGGCATCTGTTATTTTTCCTGCACCCGGTACATGATTTTTCTCCTTTTTCTCCTCCTTCCTAACTCACCCCCTTAATTTTGTGCTTTTACCATTATACTAGCCACGGGGAGGAAGTGAATGATCCTAAGGAGCTATAGTTCCGGCATGGTAACATCATGTAGGCATAGAGTATGTGTTATTATGTTTGAATGTACCAAGTATGTCGGATGGAATGCAACAAGAGATAGACAACATAGGCAAAATGCAACATCATAAGAAATGGATTACATAATAATAATAATAATATGAAATGTATGAATGATGCTTGAAGTAAAACATGCTTATATCTAACATACTACATGTGTAGGAAGAGACCATCATCATAAACCAAGCAAACTTATTACTTGGAATCCAAGCAAGACCACCCCTTAGAAGTGATTAAGGAATCAACTCCTCAATTGGTTGATGGTTGTTATACCCTATCATCCATGGTGATTGAGGTATCAACCCCTCAATTAGTTGATGGCATGACCACCCCAATCCAAAGTGATTGAGGTATCAACCCCTCAATTAGTTAATGGGCATACCACCCTCTATCAAGATGGTTGAGGCAATTTAACCCTTCTCAACTAGGTATGGTTAACTCACAACACTATATATACTTTCTATGAAACCAACACATATATACATTCCTTTCATCATCGTAAAGTCATTCAAGCCATAGGTCATACAATAGATAAACACTTGGAGGGTGTGTAATATTAGTGTAAAGCCATGCAATTCAAGAGTTAAATCATGCAATAAAACTTGAAGTAAATCAACCCAC
>JAABOM020087191.1:0-29851 GCA_011800125.2 Solanum clarkiae | reverse complement strand
GTGTGTGTGTGTGTGTTTGTGTGTGTGTATGTGTGTTTGTGTGTTTATATTGGGTACCAACAACTAGTTGCAGGTGCTAGGTTTCTTCATTATTACTTGCTTATTCGATCTCTCTTACCCAATCGGTTGAACCTACTGGTTACACTTCGGTGTGCTCTCCCCTACTTTGTTTCCTCCCTGTAAATAGAGTATAAGGACCCGCACAGGGTAGCTAATTCACTCTTGTTGGAATTTTCTACATCCATCCTAATCCTACCAGTGAGGTTTAGACTTTGAGTTTCCCTGGATCTTTAGGATTACCTTTACTTTCTTTTCAGACTTCGAATCTAATATTATTCTATGTGACAACTTATACCTTATGCTAAGACAATTGTATTTACTCTTTAGTACTATATTAGATGCTCTTGTACTCATGACTCTAGGTTTTGGGAGATTTCTTGTGTTAAATGAGTTGTTTTCGCTTTATTTTATTCTTCTTTAGTTCCAAATCAATTTTGGGTCATAACAAGTTTGGTAACAGAGCTCTAGGTTCGTTGGACTTGTAAGTCGAGAGCAAGGTGTCTTGTAGGGTCTCGCAGATTAGTATGTAGACATCCACACCCATCTTTGGGAGACTACAGGATACTTGATAGGAAAAATCTCATTCTTAATTCTATTCGTGCATTTCTTCATATCAAAAGTTTTAAAGTATCTAATCTACTCCTTCTACATAGATGCCAATTACCAGATATCGTCGATCTATGGGAGAGCCCGAGGTAACTAATATGTCTCCCACTCTAGGTCGAGGCAGGGTTCTTGATAGGGCCAGGGGTCGAGAACTTTCTAGAAGGGCAGCTTCGCCCAGACGACAGATTAGATCAGTTTGTCATATAAGTCAGAGAGGCCTACAAATTCCATTCCATCATCTCCAGCCCCTAATGATACACCCTCAATCTAGGAGCTACTTCTTTGCATATTGTCTGGGCTTGAGTGAATTTCTCCAACCATCATTATTCCTAATGCATCAGTTCTTACAGCGTTGAGTGACCCTTCTAAAGCTTCATTTGGCTTGGCATGTGTCCCTTCCCAGAGTGTGTTGGACTATGATCGCATGTGTGAGAGTATTGAATACATAGTAGGGTGGCAGGAAGAGTTTCCGACAACATGGCCAATTTACTGGACCCCACCTTAAGGTAGAGAGTTTTAGGGACAACCATCTCAGTGGAAGAAGTGCAGTGTTTGTTATGGTTGTGGTGAGGTGGGGCATTTGGATAGACATTATCCGTATCATGCATCTCCCACTTGGTCATCTTAGAAGCAGGAGACCAGGGCTTGTTATCATTATGATGGGATTGGATACTTGGCTCATCATTGTCCTCACTGTGTACCTCTTGCTCAAATTTCAGGTCCTTAGCCAACTCTTCCAGCTCCAGTATCGGTAATGAGGGACACACCTCAAGCTATGAGAGGGAGTATTAGAGGAGTTCTGGTATAGTGAGAGATGGTGCCCATGAGTCCCATAGGCTAGTGGTGGTTATAAATTTTGTTATGCTATTGTAGATAGAACCGAGGTAGAGGCCTCTGATGTAGATATCACAGATATGATCCAGTGTGTCATCGTTTAGCTTCAGTTTTATTTGATCCAAGCTCTTCCTATTCCTATGTGTCGGCTTATTTTGCTTTTGATATGGATATTATGTATAAGCCACTTGCCGAGCTTATTTGTGTTTTCACCCTTGTAAGCAAATCCTTAGTGGTGAATCGGGTATATTAGGGTTTTGTTATGACCTTTATGGGGAGAGATACTGTGGATGAATTGATACTGTGGGATATGTTTGACTTCGATGTGATTTTGGGCATATGAGTTCGTGGTTCTGTCATTAGGGTTGACTAATGCCTCGACTGCTTTTATAGACTTGATGAATCGAGTGTTTAAGCCTTATTTGGTCATCTTTGTGATTGTGTTCATAAATGATATATTGATTTATTCCAAGAGCGAGGCCGATCATGTTCAACACTTGAGGACTATACTTCATAGATTGAGGGAGGAGGAGTTATATGTTAAGTTCTCAAAGTGCAAGTTTTGGCTTGAGTCTATTACATTTCTTGTTCATGTTGTGTCAAAAGAGGATATTATGGTCAATTTGACCAAGGTAGCTGTTGTTCGTGAGTAGGCTAGGCCTACTTCTGCGACCAAAATTTAGAGTTTCGTTGGATAAATGGGGGTATTATCGGTGTTTTGTTTAGGGTTTCTCATCCATAACAACCCCGTTGACTAAATTGACTTAGAAGGTTGTGACATTTCAGTGGTCAGATGATTGTGAGATGAGCTTCCCAAAGCTTAAGGATTTGTTGACTTCAGCACCTATTTTTTACTTTACCCAAGGAGAGAGTTCCATTTATGGTATATTGTGATGCTTCAGGTGTGGGTCTGGGTGGTGTATTGATGCGAAGCAGGAAGACGATAGCCTGTGCTTCTATATAGCTGAAGGTTCATGAAGAGACTACCCTACCCATGTCTTGGAGTTGGCTGCAGTTGTGTTTGTGTTGAAGTTGTGGCGACATTATCTTTATGGGGTACATTGCGAGAACTTTACCGTTCACCAGGTAAGTACATGTTTTGTCAGCCTAATTTGAACATGAGATAGTTCAGGTGGTTGGAGTTGCTCAAAGACTATGATATCTTTATTCTGTATCACCCTAGGAAGGCCAATGTGTTGGCAGATACTTTGAGCCTGAAAGCTACTAGTGTGGGCAGTTTGGCATTCTTGAGGGTTGAGGAGAGGCCCTTAGCTTTAGAGATTCAATCACTTGCTAGAAAAATGATTTGCTTTTATTTCTCCTCCTCAAAGTATTTTGGCCTTTGTTGAGGCTAGATCTTCTTTGCTTGATCAGATATATGCTCACCAGACCGAGGACACTAAATTGTGCATGATTTGTGATAAAGTGTTGAGAGGTGAAGCCAAGGAGGCTATTATTGATGTTGATGGTGTATTGAGGGTTAATGGTATAGCTTGTGCCTAAAGTTGAGGTGTTCAGTATTGATTTGCTTCGGGATGCCATGGACTTGGTCCAACTAATTCAGAGTAGGCTTTTGACTACCCATAGTCACTAGAAGAGTATTGCTGATAAGAGGGTTAGGTCTTTTGAGTTCCCTGTTGGTAACAATGTTTGGCTAAAAGTTTCACCCATGAAGGGTGTGATGAGGTTCGAAAAGATACCAGATTCATTGGCCCTTTTGAGATTTTGAGGAGAGTTGGTGAGGTAGTCTATGAGTTGGCTTCGCCATCGAGACTATCTTCTGTTCATCCTATTTTCTATGTTTTCTATGCTCCATCGGTACATTCCAGATGAGTCCCATGTGATTTCTTCAGATCCTATTCAGTTGGGTACATATTTGTCCTTTTAGGAGGAACCCATAACTATATTGGACTGGCAAGTTCGGAGATTAAGATCCAAAGATATACCTTCTATGAAGGTTCAGTGGCAACACCGTTCTGTTGATGAGGGTACTTGGGTATTGGAACCAGATATCCCAACCTTTTGAGGCTTTAGGTACTCCTCTTTTCCTTATGTTCAAGGACAAATTCTTTTTAGTGGTGAATGATAGTGAATTGACCCCGAAAAGTACCCGAAAACGTGTCTCGGAATGCCCAGAATTTTAAATTCCATATATCTCAAAATCTGTTTGTTATTTCAGAAATCCGACTTCATATTCATGATCAGGGTCAAATTAGGAAAAAAGGGTCTAGCCCCGATTTAAGAGCGAAAGATTAGCAATTTCAATTGAAAAGTACCTGGAAACGTGCCTCGAAATGCCAGAATTTTAAATTCCATATATCTCAAAATCTGTTTGTTATTTCAAAAATCGGACTTCATATTCATGATCAGGCTCAAATTAGGAAAAGAGGGTCTAACCCCGATTTAAGAGCGAAATATTAGCAATTTCAATTTTTGTAATTTTTCTTATCCAGAATCGATCCGGTAAAGCACTGCAACGTGCAGCTGTCGCGGACATATGTTATTTTGGCCTCCGCAGTAGGTTTGCATTGCAGACCAAATGTAAACCCGTGTATTTTGTTGCCAGTGATTTCTATCTCGGTCCAAGGATTTTGGGTCTTGGGCCTAAGTATTTCCTAACTCATTTTTACCTATACTTAGCCAAATTACACCCTTATATCATCCTAAACATTTCCCAATACTCACTCAAACATTTAGACTAATATTTCTCTCAAGATTCAAGTCCTAAAACCCTCATCCGTATCTAAGGAATTCCTTCATGCTTCAAGTCTCCTTTAAAGTCTTCTTCAAGAAATTCTTTAATGTTAAGGTATGTAAGTTTTAGCCATTGGGTTCTTCCACTCATGGTGCCCTAATCTCCTTTTTTACTTAATTTGTATGATTTAAAGTTGATTTTATAAGTGGGACTTGTATATTAAGAAACTTACTGCACAATGATTTGAGTTCTTGAAAGTATGGTTGTTTTAGCATGTCTAGAGCTCTAAATCTTGGATCTAATGTTGGATTTGATGAGGGGTTTTGATGTGAATGTCTTGGGAGTGTTGCAAGGTGTTAATTGCTGGTTTTACAACATATTTTATTGCATGACTTCATCTCTAAATTGCATGGTCTTTTACCCCCATTACACCCCGCAATTGTTTGTTAAAATGTCCAGTTATGGTTTCTTGAGGAATTGAAGGTCAAAAGCATGAGATATGATCTGATTGATGTTATGAAGATGAAATGAGCTTATGTATATGATAAATTCTATATAAAGTTTTGCATTAAACCATGCCCAATCCGAGGGGTCTAAGAACTCGGATAACCGAGATGGGGATTTATACCCATTAACCGAGGGAAGGGTTAGTACTTCTCCACCTGGTGATGGGGTGGCATCATCAATAACCAAGTTGGGGGTTTGTACTTATCAACCGAGTGAAGAGCTAGTACTTCACCACCTAGGTGATGGGGTGACATTATCACTAACCGAGTTGGGGGTTTGTACTCACCAACCGAGTGAAGGGTAAGTACTTCACCACCTAAGTGATTGGGCCATATCATCACTAACCTACCAAAGGGTTTGTACTTTGAAAATCTAATTTGGTCTATTCTACACATATGATATCCTATCTGAGCGTAAGTTATTTAAGCATGTTTTACTCTAGCATTGATCATACATTCCATATTGCTATATTATGCCTATTGCCCATTGTTATGCATTTTGATTATGATGACTATTTCTTGTTGCATTGCATCCTACATACTTAGTACATCTAAACATACTAACGCATACTCTTGCCTACATGATATCTCCGTGTAAGAACTGGACCCCAAGTTGATCATATCATCCTCCACATGGCTCGTTCGGTGCTACTCAAGCTAGTTGGTCAGTCCTCCATTTTAGGGAACTTGGTCTATGTTTTCCCTTTCTTATATTGAGACACTCTACTTTATGTTCTATTTTAACTATGAGGGTGATCCCAGTTACCTTGTCTTGGCCCCCGCTCTTATCTATGTGTTTAGAGGTGTTTGTTGGACAAGTTATGTATCTATTATATGAGCTTTGACTCTTGTCTCTTGATGATGATGTTTTTCAAGCTATCCCTTGGCTCATTTGTCACTTATTCTTAATTCAAGTCTTTTACATGTTTCCGCGACCAATGATGTGTAATGACAAGTTAAGAGGCTTGATTGGGATTCCTTTGGGTTTCCCATTTGCCGTGTCACGTCCAGGCCCTAGGCTTAGGTCATGACAAACTTGGTATCAGAGCACTAGGTTGTTAGATCCTCGGAGTCCAACACACTGCGTCAATTAGAGTCTTATTCATGGTTGTGTTGTGCACCACAACTATGAGTAGGAGGCTATGAGACATTTTAGGAAATGTTTCACTTCTTTATGATCCATGTCGTGCGATAGAGTTAGGTCCCCTAGGGCTTATTGCTAACTCCAAACCGTACATTTCAGGATATGCCTCAAGTTACTCAAGATGATGTTAAGATGAACGCGGAGATTTGCAATGATCTATGGGAAGTGGGCAAAGCGGCGGCAAAATGGGCAACTCACCTCGATCAACATATGGGTGCTCCCGAGACTTCTAGTGGTGAAAAGAGAGGTAGTGAGGCCAAAAGGGCCCGTAATGTGGGTAAGTTCCAAAGCTCAAAAGCGAGAGATAGAGGTGGTGTGGTGCCTTATGCTAGGTGCCCGAAATATGCTAAAGGCCATGATGGCCCATGCTTGAGAGGTACTAATGCTTATTATGGTTGTGCGGAGATGGGTCATAAGATTAAGGATTGCCCTCGTAAATGCTATAAGAGCAAAGGAGGTGATGGGGAATGACTAGTCCCGATTGCCCTACGTTTAGGATAGATCGTGGTGGCCCATGTTGGAAGAATAAGGGTGTATGCTTTGGGTGTGGTGAGATAGGCCACAAAATTCTGGGTTGCCCATATGGTCGGCTTTTGGATTTGGGTGGTCATGATGATCAAGTGGCTCAAGGAGGGGATGTGATGCCCGATGTTATTACCAGTAAGTTGAAGTTTCCTTGGCTTTGTTGTGCATGCATTGTTAGGCCCGGTGTGCCACCATTTCTTGTCTATTATTTTTTTATTGCTAGTGGGGCTTCTTGTGTACCCAAGTTGTTGTGTGGTTCTTTGGTGTCTATCCTTTTGTTGGATATATTGTTTCTAGGAGGTTTATAGCTTTCGATCCAAGTTTGTATTGCATTAGGTCTTGCTTTGCGGCTTGTTAGAGTTGGTATGTGAATTTTGATGTCATTATAGGGATGGAATGGTTGCATGCATATTGTGTCTTCATGGGTGGTAGGACCCATAGAGTTAGATACCAATTCCGTAATGAGCCCGTCTTTGAGCGGGAGGTTGTTAAGTGGTAGCAAGGGAGGTAGGTCCATTTCTTGTATTAAAGTACAATTGGGTTCTAGGGGGTCGTGTTTATCATCTTGTGAGAGATGGAGGTGTAAGACCTAAGTTGTTTTGTTATTGAGTTATTGATAGTAGTAGATGGGGCCTTGAATGTCCTTTTCGATATTTTGGTTTTAGGCTAGTGTCTTTTGGTTTGACTAGTACACCGGTTATGCTTACGGGTCTCATGGATAAGATCTCTTAGCCACTACTCTAATAAGCTCTTCGTGGTTTTGGTGATGATATGATGGTTCGTTTCCCTAATAAGGTAGTGCTTGTGAGTCATTTGAGGGTAGTACTACAAAGTTTAAGAAAGAAGGTTGGATGCTAGATAGGAGAAATGGGAATTTTGGTTGTAAGAGGTTGCCTTCCTAAGTCGTGCGGTGCCGGGTGATGGAATTAAGGTGGAACCTAGTAAGACAAAGGTGATTAACCATTAGACTAGACCTTGAATCCCTTGGGGGTTAGGAGCTTCTTGGGCTTAGTGGGCTAATAACGGAGATTGTAATTAGGTTACCCTCTATTACTTCTCATATGACTTAGTTGACCCTAAGTAAGGCCAATGTTGTAGCAGAGATTTTGAGTGGGGTGATTTGATATGTTCGGGAGTTGATATTTCTTGTGTTATTCCCTGGTGCTAGTAGGATTCATGGGTATGAGAGTTGATCCTTGATTCCTTCCGATCGAGGAGACCCAAAACTATTTTCAAGAAAACCTAAATGGATTTTGCTTACTTTAATTTGGGATTTTGAATATTATGATTCCTAAAATTCTATTGATGCATGGATAGTGTTTATTTGATGATTTTAATGTGATTTAAACCATTATAAGAGAATTTACTTTTGGCTAATGAAATTATAAGTATACATGTCCCCTTTTGAATTATTTATGCATGAGAGATTACACTATGGATTTAAATGTGGAATTACTTATGTCTTCACTTCAATTTCATATTATAAATATTGATTTTAGATTGAGTCTTAATTACCCATGTCATCTCCTCATTGATCATAGCATATGTATTCATGTACATGGATTATTTTGAGATATTATGTTATGGGCAGAGTCCAATTTTGTTTTATGGTATGATTTTGACAAAATATTGGTTATGACAATATTGTGATCACACATATGTCTTGAGTTTTGGCACATTAAGCATTTGGGGCGCTTGCACGATTTTGTGTATGAATGGGCTATTCCAATGCATGAATATTATGACTATGAAGTGATGATTTTGGCATTTGAGCGTAAGTATGAATTATTATGAATGGTGTTTGGATTTTAAGCTCAATTGTGCATTGAAATGATTTGGAAAAAAATGACTATTTCCTCTTTGAAAGTATATATATGTATATTATAAGTGTTCTTGTGGGATGACAACTTAGCATTGATGGATTGAGAGGGGGGTCTATAAGGGTTACCCCATGTTCTTGTTGCATAGAGTCTTGTTGCCCTAGCTTGGTAGGTTTGAGGTCTTAAGGTGGTTTGGCTATTTGCGTAGTATGCTTTGACGAGTGTAGAACCTGTAAGGTTGTAATATGATGGTTAAGGATGGTCAATCTATTTGGTCAAGTACTATGGGTTAGTCACTGCTCTAATGTTAATTTGAGTTTTGGGGTTTGTTCTCAAGTATGGAAGAGGGTAGGTGATATCCCTAAGTGTCTTTCTGAACTAGGAATGATCATTTGAAATATTGGTGGAGTTGTTTGGTTGGCTTATGCACCAGTGGTATTTGTGGGTTTCTTGAATAGGGTCTTAAAACCCTACCGTGATATGTTCGTGGTGGCCTCTAGTGATGAGGTATTGATTTTTTTTAGAGCTTGTGAATCATTTGGGGGGTAGTGTTGCAAGTCTTGGAGGATGAGAGATTGTTGCTAAATATGATAGGTCTGCATTGTGGATAGCAAGTAGGTGGTTAGAATTCTTTAAGGATTATGAAATGAGTGTGCATTATTTTTTTCCCCAGTAAGGCTAATGTTGCGGTCAGTGCTCTGGGTAGCCTAGCATGTGTTGTTGATGGTGGCAAGGAGGAGACTAGTGGGGTCCATCGGTTGGTTAGATTGGAAGTTAGGTTGGGGGAAGTTGAGCATGGTGGTGTAGCATTCTTGATGGTCCCAAATCTTCTTTGGTTAAGAGGTCTAATTAAGTAAGGCCTTGATTCCGCCTTATTAGAGTTGGAAGTTTGGGGTGGAAAGATGGTAGAGTGGAGGTAGTCTCCCAAGGGGGAGATCGTAGTTCTTGGCAACGAGTGGAATAGGTGTGGTTAAGGTTGAAAAATGAGTTATGGTTGTGAGTCCTTATAGTATGAAGAGAGAAGTTGGTAAGCTTGCATAAGTTTGCGGATTGCCTATGGATAGGGGTTGGTTAGTCCAGTTCTTCATGCTTTTAGGTTGATCGGACGTGTTGGTGACTCTAGTGCTATAACACTCTTTGAGATCTTGGATGATGTGGAGGATAAGTTGGCTTAGAAGGAGGTCCCGGTGGATTTATTGGATGGATGAGTGGAGAGGTTGATTGATGAGGATGTAGTGTTCGTTAAGTCCCTTTGGAAGAGTCGTCTATTCATATGTATTTCTCAGGGAGCCGGTATGGGCATGGAAAAGAAATATCCGTATTTCTTTAATTTTATTCAAGCTTATGGTAACATGTCAAGTCTTTTCTATGATTCCAAGTCTTATATTTCAGCCCTATGTTATTCACATGCATCCATGTTTAAGTTGGGAAGGCTTATAATGACTTTACACTTACATTGAGATTTTTAAAATTGTATTTTAAATGTAATATTGCTCTTTAGTTGAGGCTGATTTGTTTATGATCATTCTTGTCTTGTACGTCTTTTTTACATTCGAGGATGAAAGTTCCCAAGGGGGAGATATTGAAACGACCTTGAAAAGTGCCCGAAAACGTGCCTTAGAATGCCCGAAATTTTAAATTCCATATTTCTCAAAATCTGTTCATTATTTTGAAAATCCGACTTCATATTCGTGATTAGGGGGTCAAAATTAGGCGAAAAAGGGTCTAACCCCGATTTAAGACTGAATTATTAGCAATTTCAATTTTCATAATTTTTCTTATCTAGAATTGATCCGCGACAGCACCATGATGCACAGCTATCGCAAACATATGTTATTTTGGCCTCCGCGACAGGTCCGCATGGCGGACTAGACTCGGGCCTATGTATTTTGTTGCCAATGATTTCTATCTCGATCCAAGGCTTTTGGGTCTTGGGCCTAAGTAATCTCAAACATGTTTTTACCTATACATAGCCAAATTTCACCCTCATATCATCCTAAACATTTTCCAATACTCACTCAAACACTTAAACTAATATTTCTCTCAAGATTCAAGTCCCAAAACCCTCATCCGCATCTCAGGAATTCTTTCAAGCTTCAAGTCTCCTTTAAAGTCTTCTTCAAGAAATTCTTCAAGGTCATGGTATGTGAGTTTTAGCCATTGGGTTCTTTCACCTATGGTGCCCTAATCTCCTTTATACTTAATTTGCATGATTTAAAGTTCATTTTATATGTGAGTCTTGTATGTTAAGAAATTTACTGCACAGTGATTTGAGTTCATGAAAGTATGATTGTTTTAGCATGTTTTAAGCTCTAAATCTTAAATCTAATGTTGGATTTAATGAGGGGTTTTGATGTGAATGTCTTGGGGGTGTTGCAAGGTATTGATTGTTAGTTTTACAACATATTTTATTGCATGATTTCATTTCTAAATTGCATGGTCTTTTACCCCCATTACACCCCCAAGTGTTTGTTAAAATGTCCGGTTATGGTTTCTTGAGGAATTGAAGGTCCAAAGTATGAGATATGATTGATGTTAGGATGATGAAAAGAGCTTATGTATATGATAAATTCTATATAAATTAGTGCATTAGACCATGCCCAATCTAGGGGATCTAAAAACCCATATAAGCGAGATGGGGGTTTGTACCCATAAACCGAGGGAAGGGTTAGTACTTCTCCACCTAGTGATGGGGCGACATCATCACTAACCTAGTTGGGGGTTTGTATTCATCAACCGAGTGAAGGGTTAGTACTTCACTCCTTGGTGATGGAGCGACATTATCACCAACCGAGTTGGGAGTTTGTACTCATCAACCGAGTGAAGGGTTAGTACTTCACCACCTAAGTGATGGGGCAGCATCATCACTAATCTAGCAAGGGATTTGTATTTAGAAATCTAATTTGGTATATTCTACACATATGATATCCTATATGTGCATGAATTAGTTAAGCATATTTTACTTTAGCATTGATCATACATGCCATATTGCTATATTATGCCTATTGCCTATAGTTATGCATTTTGATTATGATGCCTATTTCTTGTTGCACTGCATCCTACATACTTAGTACATCCAAACATATTAATGCATACTCTTGCCTACATGATATCACCATGTAGGAACTGGAGCCCAAGATGATCATCCTCCTCCTCCATGTGGCTAGTTCGGTGCTACTCAAGCTAGTTGGTGAGTCCTCCATATCGGGAACCTTGGTATATGTTTTCCCTTTCTTATATTAAGACACTCTACTTTATGTTCTATTTTGACTATGAAGGTGAACCCGGTTACCTTATCTTGTCCCCCACTCTTATCTATGTATTTAGAGGTGTTTGTTCGACAAGTTATGTATCTATGATACGAGCTTTGACTCTTGTCTCTTGATGATGATATTTTTCAAGCTATCCCTTAACCCCTTTGTCCCTTATTCTTACTTTAAGTCTTTTACATGTTTTCGCGACCAATGATGTGTAATGACAAGTTAAGAAGCTTGGTTGACCTTCGGGTTCCCCATTCGCCGTGTCACGTCTAGGCCCTAGGCTTGGGTTGTGGCAGATGAAGTGACCTAGTTGGTCATTTTTGGCATTTCTATGAAAATTACTGTTTTACCCTTTCGTAAGTTGCTTGGGCCTATTTTGAACTATTTGATGGTTCGAACTGAAATCCTAAGTCTTAAAAGTTGAAAATATGAATTTTGGCATTTTTGGAGGCTTAAGTTATTGGGAAAAAGTGAGTTTTTGTGTCATTCTGAGTTTCAGAGGTCGAATCAGGGATCCGTTTGTTCCATTAGTTTGAAATGTTGAAACTGAACTACAGGAAGTTGCGAAACTGAATTTGGAGTTAGAATGAAGGTTTTACGCCCAACGTTGTAATTCTAGTCATTTTCAGAGTTAAAGTTTGAATTTGGTAAATATTTGGAGTTCGAAAGATCGCATTAGAATTTTGAATGTTCCAGTAGGTTAAGATGGTGAAACTAACACTAAAAATGGTCTCATCATTATTTTTGGAGTTGCCGAGGGTAGTTTTGGTATTTTGAGTTTTAAACTAGTTTTATGGGACTGGAATTAGTAAATGTGGAGAAGGCCTTAAATTTGATTTTTGATAATTTTGTTGAGTCCAGATTGTTGTTTCTAGCATGGATACATATAAAGTTTGTGAAATTTTGATTTTTGATGAGTTTCGAATGCCCATTTCGAGTTTTTGTTAAAACTGTGTATTGCCGGTGCAAGTTTCTGGTGCAGATCCTTTTTACTCTCTGTGTTCACAAAAGTAAACCTGGTTACTCTCTGGGTTTGTGCTTAGTCATCCATATTCACAGAGGTGGACCTGGTTCTCCACCAGCGTTCGCAGGGTGGACCTGGTTCTCGCCCCGCATTCGTAAATGTATTTAATACCTAGGCAGTGTTATAAACCGTAAAAACATCATTTTTACTCCATTTTCAAACTTTCAAATCTTTTGGGACACTTTTGAAGAGTGATTTTCAAAGAAATATTTTGAGTAAGTGATTCTAACACTATTTTAATTTACCCATAAGCTTTATCTTGATTTTATCTTGAGCTTCATGATTTTGAATGTCCAAAATTGGAGATTTTTAGACTATGATTTCAAAACTGTGAATAATGATTTCTCTTTCAATTTGAACTCTATTTTACTGAAATTTTCACCCACGGGCTTCATTTTTCATGTAGAACCTGATTTTTAGGTCAATTTCTAAATTCGAAAACTTTGAATTTTAGCCCTAATTTTCACTATTTTGCCCCTAAGCCTAAACTATGCCAACATGGGTATCAAAATTCTTCTCTTGATGAGTCGTAACTGTTGTTGAAAGTGATTGATCGAATTGGAGGATCGATTTGACGACTTGAGTTGATTGAAAGCTTGTCTGAGTGCGGTTTCGGCATCGAGGTAGGTTCGGGTAACCCATTTGGAACTCGATTTGAGTCATTGGACATGCTTATGTAGTAGTTGTAAGAGCCACAGTGCTTCATGAGTAGTTGGGCTGTTGTGTTGTAATGAATATTATTTTGTGATTCCAATTATACTGGAAACAGAGTAAATTGTGATCCTAATGACAAGTTGCGAAAGAATCTTTTAAATTGAGATATCATGGGCTATCAATATGTTATTATGAATCTTGTGACATAAATTAGACACTTCTGAGGAAATTAATGGTTTGTGTTGTTCCTTTTGGGGTATTCGCGATGACCTTTAAGGCATTTGAGGATGTTGTTATAAATTTAAGGATTTTTTATGACGTAATTAGGATTGTAAAGCATGTCTTTAATACTTGGGGAAATTGGTTTCATGGTAGTTGGTAATTGAGGAAAATCTGGTAGTGTAAGGTATTGGTGGTATTGTGATATTAAATGATTCTCCTAGATTAGAGTCTTCTGAGAATTTTAGCTAGTATATACAATCTTTATCTTTTGTATTTATGATATATATGGACATATACACCAGTATTGTGGTCTAAGCATGCATACATCTCATAATGCTTCTACATCACTCAAGAGATTAAGATGCTTGAGAGATTCATGCATAAGCTTATGACGCCTTGAGTTACCTTTGGGGACTTATATGTATAATTGAGGATGAGGAAGGTCCAACTTGGTTAGCACACCTGACTACTAATATAATTGGGGAGACCCAAGGCTTGGTAGTGGCTGAGATGTTGTAGCTCTTTTTAATAAAATCCTTTGCCTACGGGGAGGTAGTAAGAGTAAGATGTACACTTCTGGGATATGTTACCACTTTATTTGTGAGACCCCTTTCCTACACTGAGGTAACATGAGAAGGATTGTACAATTTTCTACACCCTTGACTGCATTGAGGTGGCAGGATCGAGGTTGTGAGACCTTGAGAAATTTAAGCATGTGTTGGGACTTAAGAGTCCATTGTGAATGGGATTTTCGGTCATTGGTAGAATTATTGAAATTTGAGACTTGTTGGGGACTTGCGGTACCAGTAGGGGAACTTGTGGCATATTTCTTGCTTTTTTCCTCTTTATTTTATGAGAATGGGAATTATTCTCTATTATTTCATTATACTGCGGATATAACTTTTGGCCATTGGCACACATTCATATCATGTGTATTTGAACCATCCTTGGACCATACAGAGGTGGCATTATTGCATCCTTGACCATGCTGAGGTGGAAAGGTTGAGATATCATAACACCCTTGACCATGCTGAGATGGCAGGGCTTAGGTATTATGACACCCTTGTCTATGCTGAGGTCGTAAGCTTGAGGTATTGTAACACCTTTCACCATGCTGAGGTGGCATGGTTGAGGTATCGTAACACCCCTGACCATGCTGAGGTGGCAAGGATGAGGTACCATGACACCCTTGACCATGCTGAGGTGGAAAGGCCGAGGTATTGTAACACCCATGACCACGTTGAGGTGACAAAGCTGAGAGATGTTAACTTATAGTTCTATGAGATTTCCATGCCCCACGTTCATATTTAACTATGTGTTGTATCATTAATTATTGTTGCCTATTCGGTCTCTCTTACCTAGTCAGTTGAACCTACTGGGTACACTTTGATGTGCTCACCCATACTCTATTTCATCCCTGCAGATTGAGCATAGGGACTCGCACATGATAGTCGATTCACTCTTGTTGGTCTTCCCTACGTCCATCCTGATCCTACTGGTGAGGCTTAGACTTTAAGTCACCGCAGGTCTTTGGGATTACCTTTACTTTGATTTAAGACTTTGTATCAGATATTATTCTATGAGACAACTTGTACCTTATGCTAAGACAATTGTATTTAATCTTCAGTACTATATTAGATATTCTTGTACTCATGACTCCAAGTTTTAGGAGATTTCTTATGTTAAACGAGTTGTTTCTCCTTTATTTAATTTATTCCTCTTTAGTTCCAATCCGATTTTGCATCGTTACACATTACAAGCAGAAACTAGATTACTTTCATTAGAGTTCTTCTTCCGTTTTTTTTTTCATGTATTTGCTTCCAGTATAGTTTTTCATCTTTCCCTGTAGTTTACCTTCTACTGAACGTTCCTGTCTCATTAACCTTCTTTGCTCTTGTGTCTATAATGCGTTTAGTAATTCCTCCAAAGTGATCTTTGGCAAATCCTTAGTACATTCTAAGGAAGCAAAGGTGGTTCAAACTTCTCAGTCAATAAAATAAGAATTTTCTCAACAACTCTACTATTAGGAAGCTTATTTCCTAATATTCTTACCTTGTTAACAATGCTAAGAAAACTATTTGAGTATTCTTTGACAATTTCAGAATCTTCCGTCCTTTGTATCTCAAGTTCTTTGATGAGATTCATAATTTTCATACCTTTTTTGCTCATCTCCTTGGTATTCTTCTTTGAGAAAATTTATATTGCTTTTGCTAATTCCAACAACATGATCCCGGAAGAAATTGTGGGTGAAAGTGCAACATATAAGCAAGATTTTGCCTTGAATTTTCTTGTCTTCCTTTCCTTGAGAATCTTGATTTGCACCATTGTTGGATTGCCTGGTAAAGAAAGAATCTCATAATGCTCCTCTATTGTGTCTCAGAGATCACATGCCCCTATACGAGTTTGCATCTTGATAGCCCATATCTGGTAGTTCTCTTAATCAAACACTAGTAGAGAAATAGCGTAAGAACCAGAAGATTATTGTATGTCCATGTGTTCTGATGTCTTTAGGAAAATAAGTAGAGAACTTTGTTTGTAGTTCACTCAGATACACTCACAATTCATGCATAAGTCCCTTGGGAAGAGAGGCTTTGATACCAATTTGTTGGTGTTTATAGATGAAAAAAAGATATGACAAAAGAAGAAAAGAAGATTCGGCAACTAAGTTGAAAGAAGATGAATTTAAATTCAATGAAATCCTAACTAATTTGCAGTAGAATGATGCAATAACTCAAAATAAAAACTTCCTAAAAACTAGAAACTAAGCTTGTAACAGCTACATGTCTAAAAACTAGAAAACTCATAACTGAAAAATAAAACAGAAAAATTTATTCTGGAAATAGAAACCACGTCATCATCTGTGTCATCATTCTAACTCAACATCAATTAACAACTCATGATGCAGATTTCAACAGTTTCAACTTATAACTACTAGTCTAATATTTTTATTGAGAAGGTAGTTCCTGAGTTCTTTCTGCTTGTATTTCTTATTTACCCTACTTATACTTTAGAATAGCTAATTTATTAAAATATAATTTATCCTCCTCTATTCACATATTACAAGAAAACACATTTAAAGCTACAAAATATATTGTAGCTGAATATGAAAATTTTCATAGCTAAACACTTTAGCCATAATTTTTTTTGTAGTATTCGTAGTAAGATGTAGCGTGGCTAAGAGTAAGCCATAAACTTTACATTGTTTGTGGGCAAGACTAATACTTATAGCCACCAAAAAAATTGTATTGTAGCTATGATAGTAAAAATTCTTGCTATGAAATATGTATTTGTAGCAAATAATTTTACTTTTTTGCTGCAACAGATAAAATTTATAGCAATTTTTATATGAATGACTCAATATATTTTATTGTGGCAAAATTTTTAATCTATTTTCTATAAAAATATAAACTTTTTGGCTATTTCATATTTTAGACTCGTTATAATAATATTTGTATTTATCTATGAGTAAAAAATCTGTAACTATAAAACTAGAGTATTTGCCACAAATTTTTGTGTATGAGGCTAAAAGTTAATTTCTTTTATTATAAAATACATAAATTTTAGCTAATTTATCCTTAATTTTTCCATGACCCAACTTCACAGGGGTATGACGACACCAGTTATATCCTGCCTACAGACAAGAACACCCATTAGCCAAAATAACTCGTAACAGGTGTGAGGATAGAATCAATGAACAAGGTAACTTGCTCAATATACATGCATAAATCTATTAGAATAACAACAACACAACCAAGGAATTACCTTCCCAGAACCTGGAAGTCAATTGTACAGAGATACTATAGACTGGATTTAACTTGCAAGCCAAAAGGACATATACAAATATGTATAAGATCAAAACTAAATACAGGACTAGTCTCTAGTATCAAAAGATAAACCCATTGATAAAAGGAGATCAGAAGGATCCAGGATCATCTGACGCTCAACACAAGTCTCCTAGAGTAGCAACAACATCAATAAATCAACAACTCTAGCTTTCACTGGGTCTTGCATTATGAAGCAGAGGCAGATTATAGGGAAAGTACCAAAAATAAGGTACCTAGTAGGCATCATAATCCATCTGAGTTAAAAGAAATACTAAGCAGGAATAAACTAGAATATAATTCTACATAACTATCTTCCAAAACCAAGTAATGTATATCTGTAGATTCAAAGTAACTCAAATTGATTAGAACTAGTAATGCATATCTATACCAATAGATTTAACTAGAATCTGGACAAAAGTAGAGTGATGTATGTAGGTGTAAATCCCTACCAAATAGTCTTGTATGCCAACTGTACCCCCATAAGCCTAGAAGATACACCTCGTACAAAATTGGTATAAGGTAGGTAACTTAGTAACAAGTCTAACAATGTTGGATAATCAAGAGATGCCCAACTAAATGATGCAAAAGTGATGAGTCCATATCTCAGACTCATTTTGGGCTTAGAATGCAAAGAAATATTGTCCTTTGTGTGCTATTAAGTTCCAAATACTAATTAATATGCATGTGTTATGACAGGAATAGAGAAAAAAGTGCAAAAGTGGACAATACTCAACAAAACTTTGAAAAGGAGCAAAAGTGTGAAAAAGACGGATAAAAGCAGCTGCGCCGACTTAGTTGGTGTATCGACAAATGCTCAGTGAGACTCCCTAATATTTCAATAACCAAGAATTTTATGCTAGAAAGGTGATCAGAAGTGAAGTCGAAAAACATATTTAGCATATTGTCAAATGGCTAGAGAGACTGACTAATGTTGCAGAACTCAGGACCCCAAGCTTATGACAGAAGGGCAAAGTAGAAGGAACTCCGGCATATCACTGAACATGATCTGCGGAGTAATGGACCATCACCTAATCTTGCAGAGACTCAAGCCTTCAAAGAGATACAAAGGAAAGCGGTCAAGTGCACATTCGGCACATCACCAAAGTTCTTGCCGCTGAGTGGCGACTTGGTGCACAAACCCTCATAATTTTGCATAGACTATTTAAGCATTTTGTAAAGGACATTGTAAATACCATTCACTTTAGGTTTTACATATAGAGAGAGAGAGAGAGAAAGAGAGAGAGAGAGAGAGAGAGAGAGAGAGAGAGAGAATGAGTGAGATTACAGTATTTAGAACATTCTTGCTCAATAGTACAAGGGTTAGAGGGTTTCAAGCTTGTGGAAGCACAAATTGGAGAGATTTTCTAGTTTAAATCAATTCTTCTCTTATAATACTTGTTACACATGTGCTTAGTTGATGACATTGGTATTGAATCTTTATTTTCAATCACGACTAGCTAAAACCCTCATGTTGGGAGTGTGTAAATAATATGGGTCTTTGATTTCTATGCTGGGTCTTTGATATATTTTGGCGATATTGTTGTTAATTTGAGTTAATTTATGTCCATTCCTAAGTTTCATTTACAATCCTAAGATTGCAAAGTTGGGGGTTACTTTAGATCTCTAGTTATTATTTTGCAAACTTGGGGTTCACTTTGGATCTCTAATTATTGCTTTAATTTGAGTAGTTAGAGTATTAAATGGATGTATTAGCTAGAAACATTCTGAGGGTTCAGTTGAATGCCACAACTATGGTTCAATGGCTAAGGTATTAGGTGATTTTCTATGATTTCTCTGGCAACGTGTGTCCTCAAACAATCCGCGTATGATATTGTAATTGAATCATGCAAAACAACTTGTTGTCGTAATTGAAGCATAGGTTACCAACATCCCAACTATTCACTCATCTTTAACTTAACTAGTTAGATAATTAGACCCAACTTAGTAGATCTACTCCTATATTTACACATCCCTAATACCTCTTTACCTCCATTGATTAGTTTGCTAATTTAGTCATTGGTTGCTGAATCTCAATTCTAATCATTGTAGCCCCCAAATTGAACCTAGAATTGCCTAATTCAATGAAGTACTTCATCTCTAGAACCACTATTCCTCATGGGATTCAACACTGACTCTATTATTGGCTAATGAAGACCATCCCTACTTCTTTTGAGCAGTAGGATTGAGTGATCATCAAAAAATGGTGCTGTTGACGAGGAATGGTGCTAGTTCATGACAAAAGTGTTTGTTGAGTTTAGTTCTTATAGTTAGAATTATTTTATTGCTTTCTTGTTGTTTTTTCTATTGAGAAAATAGGTGTTAAGATGGAGGAAGATGAGAGTGTCTATGTTGATAATGTCGAAGATACAAATAACATTCAAAACGTCGATTGGAATCGAATGGGGAGTACTGGAGCCATTTGGGTGCCTCCATTAAATGGAGGAGCTATATTTCACATCACTAGCACGATGTTACAGCTACTTCATTTGAAATGGTTGTTTGGAGGGCTCGCCCATGAGGATCCCCACGAGCATCTTAGGAACTTCGTTGACATGCATTTAGCTTTTAATTTTTGAGGAGTCTCTCAGGATGCCATCGGGTTGAGGCTCTTCCCATTTTCTATCACTAGAGAAGCTTTGAGGTGGCTAGCTGAGCTTCCTCAAGACTCGATCACGTCTTGGGCGAAACTCCAAGATGCGTTCCTTGAAAGATATTTCCCTCTTTCAAAGATGGTTAAGTTGAGAAAAAGTACTGAGGATGTCAAAAGAATTGACGGTGAGCCATTACATGAGACATGGCTGTGCGTCCAGAGACTCTTTCTTTAATGCCCGAACCATGGAATCTTGGACCACCTATTATTGCAATACTTCTATGCAAGTCTTGATTTAGTTAACAAAGGTGCGGTTGACTAGTTGGTACGAGGTGGAATCATGAAGCAAATATTTGCTGCTGCTTGTAAGCTATCAAATGATATGACCAAGATTAATCGGGATTGGTATACAAGGGATGACCTTGTATCTCCTATGCACAGGGGTCTGTCCAAAGAGCAACGTACTAAACATCAAGAGAGAGACAAAAACATGGCCAAAGTGATAACTCAGCAGAATCTCTTGACTAAGCATGTAATGGGAGGAAATCGGAAAAATTTTAATGTTATAGCTGTTGCTGGAGTATGGTGTATGATGCTGTACTATATGAAGGAGGATATAGTAAAGAGGTACATTATATGGGTAATTAGATGATGGGTTCTCAGATGGCTTTCCAATGCTATCTAGGAATCAAGGGTGGAACAATGGTGCTGGATGGAGAGATGGAGCATGGATAGAACAATGTCAAGTTGAAGGTTGGAGAGACCATGATAGAGCAAGGGATAGGTATGTTCCACCCCATGATAGGGTGAAGGCTGCAGAACCTGTGGTGAACCCCGAAAAACTACCGAACTGAGGACATGTTGAGGAAAATCTTGAAAAAAGTTGAGGTCTCCGACAAATTTTTAAAGGAGATGACGTCCGATTTTTCATAGCTGAGTCAAATTGTGACTTCATACTCAACTTCTATTAAGAACTTAGAGACTCAACTTGGTAGTATCTCAGTCTATTTCAACCAAAGGCAAAAAAGGGGATTGCCCAGTGAAGGCAGTATTCAGCCCACACCTATGGTTGGAAGGTGAGAAAGAATTGGAAGAAGAAGAAGGCACTATGAGTGTTAATGATAATGATGACTTGATTGTTAATAAAAGTGACAAAACTCTTTGAAATCCCAAAAGTAATGAAAAAGAGAAAGTCTGGTCTGATGTGGTTAATGCTAAAAGAGCATCCCCTAAGAATTAAAATTCAGCTGTGAAGTTGAAAGCTCCTCAAGTTATGATTGATCCTCCATTCCCTCAAAGGTAGAAGAAGAAAAAGGAGGATACAAAGTGTCAAAAATTCCTTTCTATATTCAATTTTCTATCCATAAATGTCCTATTAGTTGAGGCAGTAACTGAAATGCCAAGGTATGCTAAATTCATGAAGGAGTTGGTAACCAAGAAATGGACCTTGAAGTGTTAGACGATTAAGGTATCTTATAATTGCAGTGCTATCTTGACAAAGAATTTAGTTGCTAAGAAAGAGGACCCTGGTGCATTCACAATTCCCTACACCATTGGAGCTTACAAATTTAGCACGACGCTATGTAATTCAGGCACAAACATAAATCTCTTGCCCATAGCCATATTAGAAGATTTGGGACTGGACACACATTTTCCAACAACGATGTGGTTGCTTATGGATGATCGGTCCATCAAAAGACTTGTTGGAATTCTATGTGATGTTTTAGTGAAGGTAGACAAGTTCATACTACCAGTCGACTTTGTGATCTTTGATTACGAGGTAGATGTGGATGTACCAATTATCTTAGGTAGGCCATTCTTGGCTACTAAAAGGGCTCTAGTGGATGTTAAGAGAGGTAACTTGAGGTTCAAAGTGAATGAGGATGAGGTCATGTGCAATATTTGCATTACTTTGAAGTCAACAAAGTACCTCTAAGTGGTATCAATGATAGATCGATCATAGGTGACTTGAAGATAGGAGGAACTACGTCATGCCACGATGTTAACAATGGTGCTGCTTGAGAAGCAACCAAACGTGAGTAGGTAAGCTTTACTTTTCAAATAATAGGTGTTTGCAAATGTACATGAAAAGGGAGAAATTTATGTGGAATTCTAAAAGAGTGACCAGATGACTCAGTTCGGCAAATCATCGAGTTGAAACGACGATCACCAATTTGATCACCTTTTGAGTTGTCTGATGAATCTTGAGGTACTATCAAATTAGGTAGCCTAAGGTTCAAGTCAGCGAATCGTTGAACTAGTTGAGCGATGGTTAGTTTCACCACTTTTTGAGATTGGCTATGTCTGACCACCCGCAACCTACCTAGTCTCTCCTTAGTTTTGATAGCATGTCCAAATGATCCAACACCTCTCATTATTTCAAGCTCATGATCCTAACTCTCTCTCTCTCTCTCTCTCTCTCTCTCTCTCTCTCTCTCTCTCTCTCTCTCTTTCTCTCACATCTGCTATGGAGCGTAATCTTACAATTTCAAGCTGCTCCATCTCTAACAACTCCACATCTTGCTTGAAAGCATCTGGATCATCACTCTTTAGTTGTGGCCTCTTCCCAAGGGCACGAAGTGGTGTTTCCTCAGGCTTGAAAAAATCAACAACTGCCTCAGTAATGTCAGACAAAAGGAAGCATAAGCGGTGCTGATACTATTGTCCTCATCTCCGTACAGAGCTACTGTGAAACAACCCATATGTACTTCAGAATGCCCCATAATCTTCATTTTCATATATCTCAAAATCCATGTGTGATTTCAAAAATCTGACTTCATATTCTTGATTAGGTGTCAAAATTTAGTGGGCAATGGGTATAACTAGATTTTAGAAGACCCATAGAGAAAAATAAGTTTTTCTAATTTTACAAGTTCCAATAGCTTTCTGCGCCCAGGGCATGATGCGCCTGGGGTGCGCCACTGTGTAAATTGTAGTTCGCATCTGGTCCGCATAGTGCCCAGGGCGTGAACCAGTGCAATATTTTCCTTACTTTTTTTATTTTGGCCAAGGGCATGTGGGTCAAAGCCTTCATGCCCACTTAAATGTGAAATCACCCATACTTAGTCATTTTTCAACTTTATAACTCACAAAACCCTCTATAAAACCTCTCTAAGACTCTATCAGTTCTCTCATTCAAACCTAAGGATTTTATGCTCAATTTTGGGACTCAAGGACTCATTTCAAGCTCTAAGTCTAATTAAAGTTCCCCTAAAGGAATTTAAGGCTTAAGGTATGTGAGTCTTCATCCATGGGTCCTTTCACCCATGGAGCCCAACCTTCTCTTTTTATGAAAAATTGCATGTTTCCAAGTTGTATTACCTTTGGGTATCCCTTATTATGAAATATGATCATAAATCATGTTGGGGTTTTGATAAATATTGATTGATTATACATGAATGTCTATTTAAAGCTTGTTCTATGAATGAATTTTGTCTATTGAGACTATGCATATGTTGAGCCATGAAACTATGAACTATTGTGAGCTCTTGTGATGGATTTCAAGGTACCCTACATGAGGGTTTTACTACATGTTGGTGGATTGATTTACATTGAGTTTACTCATATTATTTCACTCTTGAATTGCATGATTTTGAACAAGTATCATGAATCCACCATGTGTTTGATAAAATGATGTGACAAGAATTCTTAAGTTATTGATGATCTATTACATGATTTACAAGTCAAGTGATTTTATGATGATTAAGGGCTTTCAAGCATGTATTGAATTCAAAATAAAGTATCTATGATGTTGCAAGTATCAAGTTAAGTCCTATTTCAAGATTTTGACCTCTTGTGAGCCATTCATGTTAAAGCAAGGGATCATGTATGACTATTATCTACTTTCATGTTCAAGTTAGGCTCACTATTGGAGGTCAAGCATGTTTATGAGCTACTCGAGTCATGTTATCATATTTCTTATAAGTTATTCATGTTATGATTAAATTCCATTGGATTTTACTTAGCACCAATTGAGACTTAAGATGGGGGATCGACTCAAGGGGTCCTTAGGTAAAGTCTGGGTCTCTAAACTATGTGACACCATAGGATTATACATGATCTTCCTTATTACTTTCTAGTGGATCTATCTAGTTATACCACACCTTATCGAGGGGGTGAAATGCCTCGATCACCTTGATGTGGGGGTGACATGCCTCAGATTATTCCTTGTATGGCTACCACGGCAAGTAGACCACACCTTGTTGAGGGGTTAACATGCCTCAATCACCTAGTCGAGGGGGTGACACCTCGATCACCTTGCCAAGGTAGTGACATGCCTTGGATTCCAAGTAGTAGATCACTTGGTCTATGTCAGTTAAGGTCTCTTTCCACACATGTATTATGTACTATGCAAGATGAATATTTTACAAGAATGTTTTACTATAAGCATTGATCATACATGCCATGTTGAGATTATATATCTATTACATATGATTTTGCATTTTGAGTATATTAGCTTATGTCTTTGTTGCATTGCATCCCACATTCTTATTACATTCAAACATACTAAGACATACTTTATGCCTACATGATATCACCATGTAGGAATTGGAGCTCCTTTTGATCATGCTCCTCCACGTGGCTAGTTTGATTCCCAGAGAAAGCTTTGGTGTTTCCTCAATTCCGAGGACAATATCTATTTACTTTATGTTACATTGAGACTCCTTCTAATGTTGAACACTTATTATTATGAGGATGAGCCTGGGAAGTGTTTGGCCCCGGCTCCGTTCCAAGTTAAAGGTATTGTTGGATACTATGTATGTATATGCTATGAGCTTGACACTTTTATTCTTTCATGATTATCAAAGACTTGCCTTATCCTCGCTTCCCTTGCTATTATAACTTATGATGCTTATTTTGCTTCCCCTTCCAAGGATGTGATTGATATGCTAAGAGGCTTGTTTGGGATCCCTCCGGATTCCGTATTCGCTGTGTCACGTCTAGGCCCTAGGCTTGGATCGTGACAAACTTGGTATCATAACACTAGGTTATTAATAGTCCTCAGAAATCCAAGACGCTGTGTCGATTAGAGTTTTATTCATGGTTGTGAAGCGTGCCACAACTATGAATGAGAGGCTGTGCTGCGTTTTAGGAATTGTTTCACTTCTTCATGGTCTATATCATGCTTTAGGTGTAACTATAAGGATTTTCCCCTAACAAATGCTCTTGTTTCCTTCTAGATCATACTGATTCCAAGAGGAAGACTAAGGAGAGCCCGTATTCCCGAGGAGCAACCAGCCGCTCCCACTCCTCAAGCTCCTCAAGATGGAGGGGTAGTCCAAGAAGAGTTCCGACATGCTATCATAATGTTGGCCCATGCTATGACCAACCAAATAAACCAAAGGGCCCAAGCCCCTCATGCTTCTACTCCGGCCTCAAGGGTGAGGGTATCACAAGAATGAACACATGGGAGTTCTATGGATCCAAGCTGGAAGAGGATCCCCAAGAGTTCACCGATGAGGTGTATAAAGTGCTATCTATCATGGGGGTCAATTCAGAAGAGAAATCAGAGTTAGCATCCTACCAACTCAAAGTATGCCCCAAATTTGGTTCACCCTGGAAATTAGAGAGGAGAGATGATAATGTTATTCTTTGGGAGGAGTTCAAAGCCGCATTCCTCATCTGGTTCTTCCCTATCGAGCTAAGAGAGGCTAATATGATAGAGTTTATGAACCTTAAGCAAGGTTGCATGAGTGTGAGGGAGTATGCCCTCAAGTTCAACAAGCTTTCCAAGTATACTCTACATTTGGTGGCCGACCTTGGAGCTAGAATGAATAAATTGGTGTTGAGAGTGTATCACTTGGTTAATGAAGAGTGTCATATCGCCATGCTTGTGAATGATATGGATTTATCTTGGCTCATGACTTATTCCGGGCAACTAGAAGGGGAAAAGGTTAGGAAAAAAAAAAGAAGTGGTGAGTCTAAGAGGGCTCGATTTGAAGGTGTTATCCAAGGTTCCAAGGGTGGATGGTTTCCTCAAGGCCTCAAGTTCCAAAGCTAAGGGTCTTCCAATGCTACTAATAAAAGATTTGCTACTGAAAATCTGAGATTCCAAGGTGGTAATGATGGAGTTTCTAATCCTAAGTGCCAAAGATGTGGTAGAAACCATAGTGGCCCATGCTTGAGAAACTCTAATACTTGTTATGGTTGTGGTGAGGTGGGTCACAAGTTACTTGATAGTCCTCATGCTCAGAACAAAGGTCGAGATGGTCGTCCTCAAGGCCAAGGTGCTAATACGGGTCCAAGGGCAAAGAAAGGCCCATAAGGGGGGGTGCTCCAAGGCAAAATAGATTATACTCTCTTCAAGGAAGGCAAGGGGTGGATGAGGTGCCCGATGTCATCACTTGTATGTTAAAGATTTATGATTATGATGTGTATGCATTGATAGATCTGGGTGCCACTCTTTCTTTCATTACTCATTTTATTGCAAAAAAGCGTCATGTGAATCCCGAATCATTGTGTGAACCTTACGAAGTGTCAACCCCCGTTGGTAAGTCTATTGTTTCTAAAAGAGTCTATAGAAATTGTCCCATGTTCATATTGCATAAAGTCTTGCCTTGCGATTTTGTTGAATTAGATATGGTGGATTTTGACATCATTCTTGGGATGGATCAATTACATGCAACTATGTGTAACACCCCATACCTTACAATACCAGTACAATGCAAATCAAAAACATGATATGGTTTGGTCAAATTAGCGCCCATTTTTAAAAGTTCTCCAATCTCATGTTATAGGGGGATATGGTGTCTAACGCTTAAGAGGGTCGAGTAAATACATGTTTTGTGTTAAATTGAGGAAATCATGACCCTATAAAAAGTTAGAGGATTGAAGTGCTTGTAGAACTTAAGAAGCTAGCAAGTGATTCACCTACTTGCTTAGCTTAAATTGCTAGCTAAACGGAGATGAGGCTCGACGTCGAATTTGTCCAAGTCTGATTATGAATAAAGTCCATCTTAAGGGTGTAAATTTAGCCCATGTTTTAGCATCATAAATGGACTATATGTTCAGCCCAAGGAGAATATTAAAAGGTCCCAAAAACATCACAATTTCTTGGATACTTTAGGCCCAAACTAATTAAGAAGGAAGCTGAAAATGGGCAGCAAAGGCCCAACCAATTTAGAGCCCAAAAGGCCCAAATGAAAGGAGAAAGGAGTTGCATCACCAGCTTGGTGAAATAATATTGAGAATGACTTAGTAAGTTGGCCGAGATCCAACTTTAAAAAGGGTTAAATCAGCTCCCACAAGTCACTGTTAACTTGACCAACAAAAAAAAAAAAACAGATTGTCTCCAAGTTTTCTCTCAACATCTCTTGATTTTGTAAAGCAACTAAAAGGAACTTATAGGGTTCTTTGAGAATCCCTACACCTTGAAGTAGTGGTAAGTAAGTTTACACAAATGTTTAGTGGTTTTCTTATGAAAAACGACAAGTATATGCTAGTATGTTTGTGCTGGAAATTTGGGACAACATGTATTTATAAAGTTGCTGCACACTTGCCTTTTGTTTTAGTGACTTCTCTATGGTTTGTGGACTGTATTATGAAGAAAAATTGATGTTATTAATATGGTTTGAGGTATAAATATTACCCTAAGGTTTCTTCCCTGATTTTGGTTTCATTTAACAAACGCGTTTTATGGTGCTATCTTAAGTGTAATATTGAGTAGAACTTGTGGGCTGTTGGATGGAAGACTATTGGATCACATCCTTCATGACTTCTTGTGTCCTATTCTAAGAGTGTTTTAGGACTGTTTATATGTGTAAATGTTGCTGGAATAGTTTGGTTAGAGTTGGAACAGTTTTGGAATAGTCAACATCGAAATGTAGCAAAGGGAGGTAACATTATGCTGTCTATTTGTAGGTTATGTAGAATTGTTATGTGTTGTGCTTTGTGGGATGTTGTGATACTGTTCTGCCCCTAAAATAGGCTGGACATGATGTGTACATGCGAATGTGTATTAAAAAATATGATTAGGGGCGGAAAGGTTGAAAAAATATGCTCGAGTTTATAAATACCCGCTTGCTGCCCGTGTGTTATTTATTTGTGTGATTGGGCTTCCAAGATGTATCTATTGGCTATTAATGCTAGTTTTATCACCTACTATATTGTAGATAAATATTTGAAGGAAGGGAAGGTTATCTTAAGGTAGTAACGAGGTCATACAATGAGGTATGTAAGGCTACTTGATTTCGTATTGTTTGGCATGAAACATAGATACTTCCGTGGCACATAAAGACGCTTACCAACTCCGATACAACTATTAACTGTGTCTACACTCTTGCACATGTTCATATGCTCCCATACATAATCACCTTCAAATTTTCATACATGCTTGGATACCAAGTTACATGGGTTCTTGTTACTAAATAAAGTTCACGAGTTGTCCCATTTCATATGCGTTTCATTATTTGTGTAACGTACTCTTTTGATTGTCATATTGTCTTGTATGATTATCTACATGTCACATGCTACATATATAGTCCTATAGCTCCAATATTGTGAACTAAAACAACCATCTCAAAGGTAATTGAAAGGTAAAGTATATTGTTTATTGATGGGTGGTAGCCCGAGGGGTGGAAGAATCACCTAGCCAGGGACAATCCTATCACGGGTGGTAGCCCGAGGGGTTAAGGAAGAACCTAGCCAGGGATGATCCCAATACAGTTTTACGACTGATCAGTTGGTCATTTGTATTATATGCTGTGCACAGATTATACAGTAATGGTAAAGTAATATAAAGAACATAAAGTACATGATCCCAAAGTATAACCAAAGGTGGTCTCTAATCTTACACTAATGCATGGTTTCATTTGAGTTGTTACTTCATGTACGATATGTCTTGCCTTAACTATTCAGTACATTATCCCATACTGACGTCCCTTACGGGGGACCTGCATTTCATGCTCCAGGTACAGGTGCTAGTAGATCTCCCTAGTAGGAGTACAGGATATCCAGCAGCTGTTACCATGCTCCAGGTTGCTTCGGAGCTTTGCATGTCTAGAGCTTATATCTTTGTATTGTACAACTAGTTGAGGCGGGGCCTGTCCCGACCTTTATCAGTCACTTTTCCTTGTCTAGAGGCTTTGTAGACTATGTAAATTAAAGTGTGGTTCTATCTCGTACTTTAAACATCGTGGCCCCAACGGCCTAGCCATATGCATTTCCTTTTGGCTTATTATCACTGTTTAATTTATTAAAGGCATGTCAAATGTAGAAATCCCTTATAATATCTATTGGAAGCGCATAGGTATAGGTTGGTTCTCCCGGTCCCTATTGGCAATGGGTGCCAGTCCGCCCTAACGGGACTTGGGGCATGACAAAAGTGGTATCAGAGTGGGTTGTCCTAGGGAGTCTACAAAGTCGTGTCTATGTAGAATTTTGTTTATTGATGTGTTGTGCACCATATTTATAAGAAGGAGGCTACGTGGATTTAGGAGTTGTTACTTTCTTTTCATTCTTTAGATCATGCCATAAAACCAAGTGTAATAGGTTTATTATGTCTAATTCTAAATTGTTTTGTACAACAAGTATGCCAGAAACAAGGCAGAACAAAGGTAAATGAAAGGGAGTTGAAGTGGTGGTTGGTATACCCAGTCAGGTGAGACAACGAGATGATGTCCAAGAGGAGTCTCTATCACAGACATCTCCAGCTCCTCCAGTTCCTGATGAACCCCTGTCACAGACATCTCCAGCTCCTCCAGTTCCTGATGAACCCGAGAGTAGTGAAATTCCTCCAGAACCACCTATTGATGCTACCATACAAGATCTGAGAAATGCAGTACAACTATTGACCCGTATAGTTGCGGGCCAAGGACAAAGGCAGGAAGGTCCAATTATGGGTAAAGGTGGTATGAATAGGGCAGTTGGCACAAGGATACATGCTTTTCTTAATTTGGACCCTCCATCCTTCATTGGGCCAGATCCTAATAAAGATCCCCATGACTTTTATTGATCAGTTTCAGCGCACTTTAGATGTTATGCACGTGAGTGTTACAAAAGCTGTCGAGTTGGCGACATATAGATTGAAGGGTGTGGCTATATTGTGGTATGAAGCTTGGAAGCAATCTAAGGGTATAGATGCACCTCC
>JAABOM020087162.1:0-29859 GCA_011800125.2 Solanum clarkiae | reverse complement strand
CAAACCCCAATCTCGAATTTCATGGTTTAAGCTAGAAATCCACCTCTTTTTCATGATTAATCATCAATTTAATACTTATCCAACACCCCTACAAGGTTTTTATTCACATGGGGAAAGCTATAAATTCAACTTACCTCTCAACCCCTTCACAAGCTCCAAACTTTGAATCCGCAAAATCGAACATTTTCTCACCAAACCAACGCCTCCACGCTACTTGGGGGACCCCATATACCGACCTTGAAGCGTCAAATAAACGAAAACATGGAAGAACAGAATTTTTCTCTTTAACTACAGGTTTGATTTATGCATGTTTACCCATTTCCTTCGGCTTATGAGTTCTATCTGTTTTATGTACTTACTGCTTTACATATTTGGTATGTCTTTCCTGCTGACCCTTTCCTTCGGGGGTCTGCGTTCATGCTCGCAGGTACCGATGAGCAGCTGTGAGACCCTCTTTCCTAGGACCTCCAGTTTCATCCACAGTGCCCCTTTGTTTCAGGAGCCAGTTTTTGGTTGGTAGCTTCTAGTGTTCCCACATTTTGTAAATGTGTTAGTATATGCGTACTGTTCAGCATTTGTGTCTAGAGGTCTGTGGATACTAGTGGGTTGCGGGCATATGAGAGATATTAGAATACACAGTTTGTTGTATGATTTTTGGGTACTTGATCAGGCGGCAAGACAGCATTACTCTATGTATGATATGTTTATTAGGCGGCAGGACCGCGGCGGAGACCTCATCGGCCCGCCTTTATGTGTATGTATAAAGAGATATGTATTTGTATTGCTGCCTAGGATATCACTGGATCTTTTTTTGCAGGTGAGGTTAGTCAATAAAACAGAGGAAACTCTGTCGAAATTTCGGCAGGATTCCAGGTCAGATAAATTGAGAAATTCTGGTTAGTATGTGTCTAGGTGCCCCTAACGGGCACTGGTCACGACCCTAGGTTGGGTTGTGACAGAACATGAATGACAACTAATAATAAAAGGGCCAAAGGCCAAACAAGCTATCCATCATCTAAGCAAGACTAATATAAAAGAAACTAGTCAATAATATCCAATCATCACATCAACAGTCTAATCTATGAAGCCTCTAAAATTCTTACTAAGTGGTGCCAATGACAGACCCACGGCTACCTCAAAAATAGAATAAATCAGGTCTAAACTCAAAGCTAGAAAAGAAATATCACATCCTCCGAAAGTAGAGAAGGACTCACCGATCAGCTAAAAGCAATTAGGTCCTCAACGAGGCGCCTGCTGATGACTGTTAGTACTTGTCTCTGCATCATGAAAAGATGCAGGTCCAAAGAGACGATAGTATGTGGAATGTAAGTGTATGGAATATAGCAGAATGAAACATGTAAAAAGAAACAATAACATCAACTTAAATAGCTCAACTCAAGAAATAGAAAACTCAATCATCATGTCAAGATTCTTAAGTAAGAAAGTAATTTAGACAATGACTACTCATCTATCATCTACGTCTCATCCACTAAGAGTACTATCAAGTCCTATTTGGGAGTTTCTCTAACCGACAATCATCACCTATGAGCCGATGATGATACAGTGAAGCGATGTATTCATTGCCACATCCATCCAATACCCTGACAGGGGTATAGGACATCCCATCAATGGATCCAAAACCAGTAACATTAAGTTCTCATTTTGGGACAATAGGAAACATCCAATTTTACGGTTGACTCTTCTCCTATGCTAGCTACGTAGTTATTGAGATTGAGTTGGACTTACTCTTACTCAATTCAGTACTCAGTACTCCTCTCAAGACTCAATATTCTCATAAGATCAACCCTATGGTTAACTCATTCATCTAGTCTCATTGGACATTTATCAACTCAACTCATCACATCAACCATTAACTCTTTTGGTTACTTCATTTTTATGTTCAGTTCTTGACTCATAAGGACTCAATCATGCATCATTCTAACTCATAGTGTTTAGGAGAACAAATGTAGAATTAAAGCATTATGGGGTTCTATATACTCTTTAGGCTCAAATTATGCTCATACATGCTCTTTAAGTAAAATATGTGAAGATAATAAGAAATCATGCTAGGGTTCATTTAGTATGGCAAAATCATGTAATTTCAAGCATTTAATTCATAAAAATGGTAATTCATGCAAAATTATATGGATATACATTAGAATTTAAGAAAAACCTTCAAGAAATATCTATAGAGACTCAATTTACTCACATCACCATCAATCCGGGTTATGGGGCATATGGAAAACAAAATCCATATTTTAATTAGCGTTACATACCTGGAAGTTTTGAACCTTGAAGAATTTTCCTTCAAAACCTAGCCCTTTTCTCTCTTAAAACCTTACTTCTACGTTTGAGAGAGTGTTTTAGCATAAAAAGATTGATCTGACATCTTTAGGGCTTTATTTAGTTGTAAAAATGTAAATCCCTGGCTTAGAAAGGGTGGGAAAAGAGCAAAATAACATTTCTTAAAAAGCTTTCAAAAGTCATTTATGGGACCATTTATGGCCCACAGGGACCCTTTCATAAAATTTTGGCCCAATTTTAGAGTTTCTAGTTAATTTTATGAGCCCGTTTTATGACCTATAGAAGGTTCTACGACCCGTAGATGGGTTTGTAAAGTGTAGGGCCAAAAATTGAAGTTCAGGACTTTTTCTCACAAGTTAGCAGATGGGATGAAATTCATTCTACGGCCCATAAAAGGGTTTCGTAAGACAACTCTGCACTTGACAGTCTTCAATAAAACAACTATAACTTTTGACTCGAAACTCCAAATGAGGTGAAACCAGTTTCGTCAGAAAGCTATCTCAAAGGGCTTTCATTTGGCAGGTCATGAGCTACCTAATTCTTTGTGTGCTAAGAGTTATAATCATTTAAGGTTAATCCTTACATAATCCAATTCCAGAAACTCAATTTATATAAAAGTTTTGAACTTGACTAAATACTACAAGTCTCTTATGACCCTAATACACTTCTCACATATAAGAATGTAGCTTGAAATATAGGTATATGTAAGGATAGAATTATGGGGTATCACAAAAGTTGTTCACTCTCGCCATACCTTATTTTTCTTGCTTCTCTTGTCATTAGAACATCTATCATTCCTCTCCATCCAAATAGACTAGAAAATGCAAGAGTGAATAGCAGTTCCTTGATGAAGACTGCTCCTATCAACTTCTTAGTACAAATTTAATGTGGCATTGAGCCATTAGACACTCAAAAATGGCAAGAAACATTGTCCAGATCTGCCTCGTGAAGGTGCAGTGAGGCAGTAGATAATTTACTGATTCATTGGCATGTTCACATACGAAGTATCGATTACACAAAATGGGACTTCTTTTTTTGAAAATTGTCATAGGTTAAATGAGCTTCATGAAACAGGTGGCTCTCAAGGTTCAATTATCTTCCATATTGCATGGCCTGTCCTTTTGGATCAAATATCATGAACTGTTCTTAGACAATGTTGTTGTTCTATGAAATTGTCACTTCCAAATAAGAATAAAGTACTCTTGGATCATCATATATATAAACTTCCAAGAAGTATGTTCTTAATAATTTGAATATGACGTTAACTGTTCATCTATGGTATATCCTGTCAGATTTGAGTTTATTTTATTTGAATTTAATCTTTGCTTAGAACAACAGGATTGGATTGATCTTGATTCTTGACAGTTTTGGCATTCAATTTATCAAATGATATAACTAAGACTTCAGAAACCATCAAGAAGATTATTCTGGTAGCAATTTCTGAGTACAAGCCATCAATATAGGCTAGGCCCGTGGGCCAGCCTGGCCTAACTCGTGATTTAGTAAGGCTGAGCTACGATTTTTGGAGCCCATTTAAAAAATAGACTTTTTAGCCTGGCCTGAACAAATCTGCTGATTTGTGGGGCTTTTGCAATATGGGTTGGGCCAGCCCGTACGCCGAATTAAAAAAATAATTAAAAATAAAAATAAAATAAGATTCCAAAATCAAAGTTCATTTAAAATTTTTGAATATTAAAATTGAGATACAAATTATATTTTTATAATATGCACTCCATCTATCTATCTTTACTTATTCTTTATTGATTTAGCAATGGCATTAAGAAACAATAAATAATGTGACAATTTTACTAAATCACCTTATGAATATAAAAATTACAATGTCTTGGAAAATATAACAAGAAAATAACTAATGATAAAGGTAAAATAAAAATTAAGTTTGAAATTATCTTTTGACTTCATGAAGTGGACAAGTATTGTTGGACATCTCAAAATAGTACAGTGGACAAGTAAAGATGGACGGCGGGAGTAATAGTAACACTTATACTATGTGATATTGTTCTGTTGCTATTTATTTTAATATATTTAAATTATAATTTAATTTAAAATTTTATTAAAAAATATGGGAATAAAAATGTGAGGGCCCGGCAAGGCCTGCGGCCCACGTACAAATGGATTGGGCTAGCTATTGTCTAGCCCATAAAAAGAAGGGGTCAACCCAACCTGGCCTGTCAAATTCCAAAGCCAGGAAGGACTAGCCCGGATGAGGTGGATTGACCCGTATTAACAGTCCTATTTCTAAGTTAAAAGCAGTCGTTGTTGATTCTAAGAAAAAAATAGAAAATGATATTACCTGAAGGCAAAAATAACAAAATAATTGAAGATAAGTAAATAGCACTTGATCGAAATGATATTACTAGACTTATAATGTATACAAACACATAAGGAAACTCACTATTATTCCAAACAATATAGTCACCATCTTTTCACATATGAAGAATGAGATACCAGATGATTTTAAAGAAAAAGAAAACTGGAAAAAAAACTCAAAACATCAAAATTGAAATACCTCTTTGATAGGACTGCTTAGAAAGCGCAAGCAACATCCTAATAGCCATCATCAGCTTGTGCAGTTGCATTGGATGCCATTTCTTTGGCAGGGATAATAAAGAAAGTGCATCACAGTGATAGCATAGTCGTAAAAACCAAGCGAAAGAAATATTCACTTCTGATTTTCCAAGGGAAGCTTTGGTATCATGCCAATGGTGGAAGGAATCTCCCTTATAATGTTAACCAAAAACATAGTTGTACTTGCATTAAAAGAGAAGCCCCTTAGACATTTCCTTAATGAAAGTTGTCATTTGATTAATTTTGTTGCACCTGATAAATCCTTGTAGAACAAGGTTGTAAGTGACATTGTCTGGAAAACAAGCTCTACACCCTTTTCAACCATGTTTTCCATCACTTCCTTGGTATCTTCAAGTATCATTTCTTTGCATACTCCATCTGTTAGTATAATCAATGTGCACATCATTTGGAAAAATACTAAGGCTCTCACCATCTCAGAGAATAAAGTTTTAACTTTTTCCCACTGACCAAGTGTAGACATCGAAATTTTGTAGGACTCTATAAGATGAGTCCTATTTCAGTTAGGGTTTCTTAGAGGCAACTCAACCCTAAACCCTAATTCATGCCTATATAAAGGGTACTATATTCCCTTGAAAAGACATCTCAATTTATACCCTAAAGAGATCAAGATCTCAAATATCTCATAAATCCTGGGGATATTTATCAAGAGATCAAAATATGGATCAGGGAGGTCAAAATCATCCAACGTTCGAGAAATACGCCACTAACGGCTCTCAAATCACGGAGAAATCTTATAAGGAGAAATCTTATGAGAGAAGAATCAAGGGAGATCCAGATTTGTATCGACATTGATTATGAATAAAATTATATTTTTTTCATATTTTATTTGTAATTGTAATTTATTTTACATCACTTTAAAATTTGTTGCAAACAAACCGGCATGCCTAGTGGGACAGTCTCTACCTCTCATCTCAACTTTTCAAGAACCAAAGAATTCTCAAATGGCTTCTAAGAAGATTTCCCAATCAGCTTCCTCAAAGGTTGTTGATTCTGAGTTCTCTGTTGAAGTGGAGGAAATCCTTGGTGTTACTATTGGAAGTGTCGGAGTTGTTACAAGAAGCCAAGCTACTATACTAGGACAAAAACACTGCAAGTGTCATCCGTGCCAACTCCTGATTTTGGTTCTTCAACTCCAAAGGGAGCGAGGCCCTCTGTAAATGCTTCCGGAAAAGGAAGCGGTGTTGCTGAAAAGATTAAGCAGATGTTGGCTCTGCTTGAGGTCTCTGGTTCCAAGAACTCTACTGCAAAGAAGGGCCATGACTCATCTAACGAGTCTTCACCATGTTCATCGCGTAATGTGAGACCTTTGAAGATCAACTTCCATGATAATCTATGCTATTCTTCTGTGCCTCCAACGGTCATGCAAGCTATGACAACTAATGCTTCATCCACAGGGTAACAACTTGCAAACCTAGTGAAGATGATTGAAGGATTGACTAAGCATGTCCAATACCAAGACTCCCGCATCAGTAAGTCGATGGATAAGATGGATGGCCTACTAGATGGAGAATCTAGCCATACATCTGGGAATGGTATTAAGATTTAAGAGGCTGAAAATCTTGTGAAGCGAGCACTGACTATAAAAGAGTTGCCAGTTTCTGCTGAAGGAACGATCCCGCTTGATAAATTGAAGGAGTACATCGAAGGGACCATTAAAGACAAGTATGAAATCTCCACAAGGTCTTCCCATATGTATGCTAAGCCTTACACTACAAGTATTGATAGCCTCCGAATGCCTACCGACTATCAACCCCGCAAATTTCAGCAGTTTGAAGGAAAAAGAAATCCAAAGCAGTATGTTGCATACTTTGTGGAGATATGTAATAATGTTGGGACCTATAGAGACCATCTCGTCAAACAATTTGTCCATTCCTTGAAAGGAAATGCCTTTGACTGGTACATGGACCTTGAGCCTAATTCCATTAACAGTTGGAGCAATTGGAGCATGAGTTTCTTAATTACTTCTATAGCACTGGGCGCACAGTGAGCATGGTAGAACTTACAAATACTCATCAAAGAAAGGATGAACCTGTCATCAACTTCATAAATCGATGGAGAAATGCGAGCCTTAATTGCAAAGACAGACTTAGCGAAACCTCTGCTATAGAAATGTGTATCCAAGGGAAGCACTGGGGGCTTCTGTACATCCTTCAAGGGATTAAACTTAAGTCTTTTGAAGATCTAGCAATGCGTGCTCATGATATGGAATTAAGCATGTCTTCTGCTGGAAAAGATGGGATGCTTGTCCATGATCCTCGCAAAGCAAAGGACAAACAAGAACCCAAGAAATGGAGCAATTGTGCCCAGAAATGACAACAGAGTCCATGAATGTCAATATGTCACCTGTAAAGTTTACTATGAAGGAGAGTTGGAAGCAAAGTGTAAAGATGACTTTTCAAGAGCATCCAAACTGAAAGCTAACCTTAAGAGAGATGTAGGAAAAGGAATACCCTTTTCTAGATTCTGATGTTCCTGAAATTTTTGAGGAGTTGGTCGAGCTAAAGCTCATTGAGTTGCTAGAGATAAAATGACCCGATGAAGCTGGGAAGACTGATGACCCAAATTATTGCAAGTATCATAGACTTGTGAGCCACCCTCTTGAAAAGTGTTTTGTCTTTAAGGATAAGGTTATGCAATTGGTTAAAGAAAAGAAGATTGTTATTGATGATTGAAAAGCAAGCTCTAATCAAATCTCTATTGTGGTCGACTCACTTGATCCAGCCCAAATATGTCCATTTAAAGAACAAGGGCTGATAGAGCAAGGAAAATCCCAAATCGATACAGACAATGATGAAGATTGGATTCTCCTGACTAGGCTGAGACGCAACAAGACATGTCCACAGAAAGGATCCCTTGAACAACCAATCAGACAAAGGGTATTAAAGAGATCAAAGAAGTAGAAATCTGTCAGGAGTCCAAAGGAGCCAAAAGTTGAAAGACATCACCATTAGAAACTGCGACGTCCTGTGACTTTTAGGGAATTCTTACCAAGTTAGTTCTGCCTAGAGGCTACCCAAGACAATGTTGAGGCATCATGTTTCAGTGCTGACAAGGGAGAAACAACGAATGAAGATTCATCGATGGTATCTCTTGCTAACAAAGATGAAGTGGCGGGTGAAATTCCATCAAAAGCATCTCTGCCATCTTCTGAAAGGTCTGTGGAACCCACTCTTCAAGAAGTACATGCATGTGCCACAAAGATCACATTCACTGACGATGATCTTCTATTTGGTGAAACTTTACACAATCGCCCTTTGTATATGGTAGGTCACGTGCTAGAGAAGAAGATAAATAGAATTTTGGTAAACGAAGGGTCCTGGGTTAACATTCTACCCATTCACACGTTGAAAGATCTTGGCATCATAACCGAAGAGCTTAGCAAAAGTCATTTGTTGATACAAGGGTTTAATCAAGGGGGCAGAGGTCTATAGGCTCGATTCAGCTAGAAATTCATATGGATAATTTGCGAACGATTGCATGGGTGCATCTGATTGATGCAAAGACTTCATATAATATATTTCTTGGAAGGCCTTGGGTACACGAGAACAAAATTGTCTTATCTTCTTACTATCAGTGTTTGAAGTACCTCGAAGACGGGATCGAAAGGAAGATAGTTGCTGACAATAATCCTTTCACCAAGGTTGAGTCACATTTTGCCGATGCAAAATTCTATTTAAAGAGTTCTGTTGTGAAAGGGGTAAAACTCGAGGGTGTCAAACCAACCAAGCCTGAAAAGCTCAAAGGTGAAGCAACCAATACGGCCATTGAAAGGGCCAAAGCTGGCATTGGGGAGCCTAGTACTTGTCCTAATAAGGGGAAGACCATACCCTCAAAAATTAATCCAGCACCTACACTCTGTTATGTCCCAAAGGTGAAGAAAGAGGATGGTTCTTATCTGATGTACGAGGGAATGTGCTAGGGGGTTGACTCTTCCTATAAAATGGATCGATGCAATAAACTTGTCTTCAAAGCTATTAGGAAATTTTATGGCTCAAAATCCACCACAAGGTACATCACTCCCTACAAAATGTACAGAAGGCTTTGATCCAACTGCTTACAAGTTACTTGCAAAGGCCGGGTACAACCCTGATGAGCTTTTAGGCTAGGGAAACTCCCATGCGAGGGCACAACTAGGCAAGCACGTGAAGGTTTAGGATATAGCCAACTACCACCAGTGCGCATCTCCACAAGAAGGGCAAGCACTAACTATATCACTATAGAAGATAAGTGTGTTTCTTCTAGTAAACGACCTTCTGTCTTTGATCGACTTGGAAAACCCACTGCAAGAACTTCTGTGTTCGAGAGGTAGGCCCATTAAAGAAGAAGAATAACAAGCATCGGAGAAGTTACTAAGAGTAATGTCGCTTCCTTCACCTATGATCCAAAAGGATTTCGAAAGCATAGTTCCTTCCAGGATAAAGCGATGAGTGGAACTCGTAGTTTCATGTAAAGAGGTACTAAAAGCGAAGGCTCACACTGTTGTTTACACCAAAGAGTGCGAGGAAGATGAAGAAAGTGTAGGCTCCTCATGTCATGTTACAACTCAGATTGAGAATGGCGCCTCATGCCAACTGAAAATTGATGGAGAGTTGGGAGGTATTGTTTGGTGTAATCATATATCAATCAATGAAAATGACCCACAGGAAGAGGAGGATGCTGGAGAAGCCCCACCAGAATTTGAAAAAGGAGTGAATACCACGATTGATCCCTTAAAGAAAGTTAATCTTGGCATAGATGAAGAACCGAGGCCAACTTACTTAAGTGCTTTCCTAGAAGCCGATGAAGAAATGGCTTATATGGATATACTCAAAGAATATAGGGATGTCTTCGCTTGGAGCTATAAAGAAATGCCTAGTTTGAATCCCAAGATAGCAGTCCATCAATTGACAGTCAAGCATGGTGCTCATCCTGTCAAGCAGGCTCAAAGACATTTCAGGCCAGACTTGGTTCCATTGATCGAGAAAGACGTTAACTCATTGAGGCGAGCTTCATTCGAGAAGTTAAATACCCCAGATGGATTTCAAGCATTGTCCCCGTGAGGAAGAAGAATGGCTAAATTCGAGTTTGTGTCGACTTCAGAGATCTTAACAGTGCATGCCCTAAAGATGAACTTCCCTTGCCTATTCCAGAGCTAATGATTGATGCTACAACTGGTTATGAGGCAATGTCATTCATGGATGGTTCTTCTGGCTATAACCAAATTCGCATGTCACCAAAGGATGAAGAACTCATGGCGTTTCATAAACCTAAAGGTATTTATTGTTACAAGGTGATGCCTTTCGGTTTGAAGAATATTGATGCCACATATCAAAGGGCTATGGAAAATATATTTGATGATTTACTTTATAAAAATGTTGAGTGTTATGTTGATAACTTGGTGGTGAATTCAAAGAGAAGGAACGACCATTTAAAAGACTTGGGAATGGTGTTTGAGTTGCTTAGAAGATATCAACTGAGGATGAATCCATTAAAGTGTGCCTTTGGGGTTGCTTCTGGAAAGTTTCATGGCTTACTGTGCGGCATCGAGGAATTGAGATTGATCAAGCCAAAGTTGATGCAATTTTGAAGATGCCTGGATCTCAAGACATTCATGAGTTGAAAAGTCTCCAAAGGAAATTAGCCTACTTGAGGAGGTTCATCTCAAATCTACTGGAAGATTTCAAACATCCAGTCATCTCGTGAAGAAAGGTGTCCCTTTCAAGTGGGATCAGACATGTAACAAAGCCTTTGAAAGTATAAAAGTGTATTTGGCGAAACCTCCAGTCTTAGCATCCCCTATAGTTGGAAAGTCACTGATATTTTACATTGCAGCACAAGAAAGGTTCATGGGAGCCTTACTAGCTCAAGAAAATAATGAAGGCCTAGAAAATGCCCTTTATACTTAAGTAGAATGATGACACCAAATGAGCTGAATTATTCGCCAATCGAGAAGTTGTGTTTGGCGCTGGTCTTTTCAATTCAAAAGATGAAGCACTACTTTCAAGCTCATACTATCCGCCTTGTTTCTAGAGCAAATCCTATCAAATTTGATGTGTCAAAACTAGTCCTTAGTGACTAACTAGCAAGGTGGTACCTTCAGTTCCAACAATTTAAGATTGTATACATCCCTCAAAAGGCTATGAAAGGACAAGCGTTAGCAGACTTATTGGCAGATCATCCTATACTAGATAATTGGACTGATGAACTTTCTGATGAAGATGCAATGACCATCAAAATTTGTCCCCCTTGGAAAATATACTTTGATGGGGCCGTGCATTGTGGTGGAGATGGTGCAGGAGTAGTGTTTATCACTTCACAAGGAGAAGTCCTACCATTCTCCTTCACACTGAAACAACATTGTTCCAACAATGTTGCAGAATATCAAGCACTAATACTTGGGCTCGAAATGGTTGTTAACATGAAGCAATTGCAGTTGCAAGTTTTTGGTGATTCTCAATTGGTGATTCGACAACTCTTGGGAACCTATGAGGTCAAGAAGCCTGAACTACGCCCATATTACTATTATGCTCAAAATTTGATAGGATGGCTTGGAGATGTAACCCTCCAACATGTACCAAGAAAGGAAAATAAAATGGCTGATGCCTTAGCTGCTCTAGACTCAACTCTTACTCTTCCTGATTAGACGCAAGTTACTATCTGCCAAAAATAGGTAGTACCACCATTCGACGAAGTCGAACATATGGAGAATGAGCTTGAGCATGTTGTCGCAGTTTCTGAAACTAATAAAGAGGACTGGCGACATGCCATCATCGACTATTTACGTTATGGGATACTTCCAGAAGATGCTAAGAGAAAGACTGACATTTGTCGTCGTGCACCTCATTTTCTCTACTACAAGGAAACATTGTATAGGAGATTATTTGAGGGAGTGATCTTGTGGTGCTTGGGGGAGAAAGAAGCGACTCAAGCTTTGCAAGAGGCACAATCAGGAGTATGTGAATCACATCAGTCTGGACCAAAGCTCCATTTTCACATAAAAAGAATGGGGTATTATTAGCCAACCATGGTAAAGATTTCTTGGATTATGCTCAAAGGTGCAAAGCTTGTCAATTCCATGCAAACTTCATACATCAACCGCCTGAAGTTTTACACTCAATTGTTGCATCTTAGCCATTTGATACTTGGGGATTGGATATTATTGGACCACTGCCAAAATTCTCTGGTGGACACTTGTACATCTTAGCTGCGACAAATTACTTCTCAAAATGGGTCGAAGCTGTAGCTCTTAAAGAAGTCAAGAAGGAGAACGTTGCAAACTTCATTCGCGTAAACATTGTTTACCGGTTTGGCATTCCACGATACATAATCAAGGATAATGGTAAGCCATTTGATAACAAGTTGATGAATAAGATATGAGATCTCTTTGGCTTCAAGCATAGAAAATCTTCTATGTACCATGTTTCTGCCAATGGTCTGTCCGAAGCATTCAATAAGACTCTATGCAATCTTCTGAAGAAAGTGGTCTCTAAGTCCAAACGAAACTGTTAATTAAGTCCAACAAAATATGAATTTAATTAAAAGCCCAAATTCATTATTTGGGCTACAAAAGATGACCCACTTCATTGAGCCCCATGTCCCTTCATCCAAGATACCCACGTGATACCACGTGTCAAATGACATGGCACGCCAAGTCAAACAAAGAAGTCAACAAGGTCATGCCATGCTTCAAGATGACAAGCTCATTTCATTAAAGCCCAATTGGCCGGGAGAAAGTCTAATACTATCATGACTCCTCTATTCTACAACTATATATAAGGGTCTTCATAATCAAGAATTCTAACAAAAAGCTAGAAAGAGCTCGTGGATCAAACGCCACAATTTCTCTACAAACTTAAGAATTCAAACATTCAAGCCTTTAAGTTCAAGAACAAGCTTAAAAGCTCTTGAACTCAAGATTCAAGATCAAAATTAAGATTCAAGATCAAGAAACAAGATTCAAGATCAAGAAACGAGATCAAAATCAAGATTCAAGATCAAGAAACAAGATCAAAATCAAGATTCGAGATCAAAGTTCAAGATTGAATTCAAGAACAAACTTCAAATTCAAGAACAAGCTCCAGAGTCCTTGAATTTACACTTGAAAAGGTGAATTAGAGGATTCATAGTGATTGTAACACTCATATTATTGAAATCAAATACTACAAATTGTTGCAATATTTTCGTTCTTGATTATTATTTTCTCAACGTGAATTTTATCATCTACAAATTCTGGCACACCAGTGGGACCAAATCTGCCCATCATCTCTTCTGTCATAAATCAAATCCACAAATATGAAGCTACGAAACCACAACGGTGAAAGAAAGAGTACTTCAAGTCTCGTCTTGAAGTTTCATCAAGTCTACACTCCGATAAGTCTTGAAGCAGGAGGCATTTGTAGACACCAAAATTTTGTAAGACATCTATAGGATAAGTCATATTTCAGTCAGAGTTTCTTGGAGGCAACTAAGCCCTAAATCCTAATTCATGCCTATATAAAGGTACTATATTCCCTTGAAAATACATCTCAATATATACCCTAAAGAGATTAAGATCTCAATTATCCCATAAATCTTAGGGATATTTATCAAGAGATCAAAATATGGGTCTATGGAGGTCAAAATCATCCTACATTTGAGAAATACGCCACTAACGGCCCTCAAATCATGGAGAGATCTTATAAAGGAGAAATCTTATGAAGAAGAATCAAGAGAAATCCAGATTTGTACCCACATTGATTATGAATTAAATTCTATTTCTTCATATTTTATTTGTGATTGTAATTTATTTTACACCACTTTAAAATTTGTTGCAAACACTTTGTTGCAAACACCAAGCTAACACAAATCATCAATCAATGAACTATATATCATGAGGAAACCATTCTGCCTCATCTAGTTGAGAAGGTGATAGCAGCATCTACATTTCTATCTTTGCAAAGAGCATCTATATCAATGTTGTAGATATATATGTCGGACTTAGTGTTTCCCTATTCCATTATTCAGAGCAAACTTAAAGACTTTTGAGTATAACCCCTTTAGTTAATCCTATATTGGGCTCACAAATATTTTCTCTCGCCATCTTTTTGAACAATTCAACTGCATTTTCAACCTAATTTACATCAAAGAATCCCCTTATTATATTGGTAAAGATGATGACATCAAATGGAATGCTATTTTTCATGTAAATGGGTAAGATTGAAAATACACAATCAGCACGATACGTCAAGCAATAACTTTTAATCAAGCTAACCCTAATAAATCCATCAGGATAAAAGAATTGTTGAGTAGTAATTCATCTTTATCAGTCTTAAAGAATTTACTGGAGGCGAAAATAGAAGGAAGAGAGTGCATTCTAATCATTTGATGGGGAAGAGTTATAACATCACCTAAACACTTAACCTTTTCAAAATTGATTGTGTTTGTATAATCTCTTACTTTTAATGCCGAAGCAAAACTGGAAGTAGAAAAGGAAGAGAGAAAAAGAATACCATTACCATTGCCATTGATCCATTGTGCGCAAAGAAATTCTCTTCATCCTGAATGACGAAAAAGTGTTGCTCCATGTGTCTAATTTTGCTTTGTCATATATTAAATACATTACCACAATTCACGTTATTATCCGGTGCATATCATACAACTTGCTAGAGATGGAGATTCGATTGGATTTTGACAAATTTTTGTTTGACATTTGATTTTTCGGTGTGAACTAATTCAGTTAGGTTAGATTTTATTGGATGTTTTTAAATTGATTTTTTTGTTGTGAACTAATAAAAAACAAAATGAGGATAAAATCAAAGTATAAGACATTTCTGGAATCCCACAAGTAGGGTCTGAAAAGGGTAGAATATACACAGATTTTACTGCTACCTTACAAAGTAGAGAGGTTGTTTCTTGGGAACCCTCATTTCAAAAACCCATAAGAAGAATAAACTAGATATAGAAAAGAAAAAAAAAAGAAAAGAAAATAGAAAGAACGACTAACAACAAAAAGTACAAGATAGTATGTAAATACGATAAAATCATTATATATATATGACATATAATGACAACACAGGATATAAAAGCACGGCTAATCCTACTACCCTACTATACCCCAAGACCAGACATCCACCTAACTTTACTAACCTATTAACCTGTTACTCTAATTTGCGACCTCCACTCCTTTTTATCTAAGGTTATGTCTCTGGTGAGATCAAGTTTCACTATATCTTGTCTGATCACTTCCCCCTAATACTTCTTCGGTCTACCTCTACTCCTCCATGTAACTCCCTGATCCAACTTCTCACACCTCCTAACAGGAGTATCGGTACTCCTTATTCGCACATGTCCAAACCATCACAGTCTCGCTTCCCTCATATTATCAGCTATAGGGGCCACCTCTAACTTCTTCTGAATGGTCTCATTCCTAATCTTATCACTCCTGGTATGGCCACACATCCATCTCAACATCCTCATCTCTACGACCTACATGTTATATAGAAACTTAAAATCATGTTAAGTAATAATGTTGCCACACGGAACATTTGTTGTGCTTAAAAAACTGCATCTTTGTCAAAAACTTGCACCTCCACCTATTACTTGAAGAAAACAAGTACAAAGACGAATTCCTTTACATGACATAAATTGACAAAAAATATGTTTCAATTTTTCTTAGAAAATAATATTTCAAGTTAAATATATGAATTACAAATGACCCAAAATTTTATATTATAATTTTCTAGTCAAAATAAAGTTGGTTCATTTGTAATAACAAAATTATTTGTTACTTGAGAATAAGATTTTTCATTATAGTTTTTTACGTCATTATTAGCTTCAATTTTTCTTACTGAAAAATTTCATACTCAAGCTGAATTGAATCTAATGAAGCTCAAAATCTTTCTATGCATTATTATTTGGTGAAAAAAATAACACTATTTTGAATTGGTTATATAATTTTCAATTTGTTTTTCTTTCCGCAGTTCAAGTTCTTCGGTGAAGGATTAGGATAGAGACAAAAGAGTCTTATGTACCCTTCAATTTTGTCACTTCTAGCTGATACAACACTCGTTATAAAATAGCTTATATATATTCCCTACCATTATAAAAGTGGCTCACATATATCCCTATCGTCACAAAAGTGGCTCACAATTGAAAATAGAAAATAATTTATATTTATTTTTTAAAAACTTTTAAATTTTTTTAAAAAACAAGTAGTGGTATACATGATTCTTTTAACAAAGTTCAGAGCTATATTCAATCTTTTTCACACATGAATGAATAATTTTTTTTTTTTACTTCTTTGAATGTCATTATTTAAGCTAGTTATTTTTATTTGAATTTATTCTTCTCGTTCTTTAATATAAAATTGAGAGAAATAAAAAAAACGTGTGAATGCAAAAAGAAAAAAAGTAAACAAAAAAATTTTAAAACTAATTTCTTGCGACTATACTATAATTTAACACTATATTTTTGCAACTATATTATAATTAAAACTTTTTCTTACTGCTATATTGTAATTTAATTTTCTATTTGTAAAATAATTTGGGGCATTTGTAACAAATTTCTATTAAAAAAATAGTGAAAAAATATATTTGATCATCAAAATAATAAATTCAAATTAGTAATTGAATGTCACGACCTGGTCCCGGTCATGATGGCGCTTGCTAGTCCCACCTACAGGCAAGTCAATTCTCAATCCAAGGGTACATGTCCTAGCTCTCTAGTCCAAACGAAATCGATACAACAATAATATATACGTCGAAACCTACCCAGAACCTGGAGGTCAATTGTAGAGAGATACAATAGACACAAAGACATATGATATACATATATCAATAATCATAATAATATACAAACTTAGAGCTCCTCTACAAATACCTAACACTACAATATAAGGCCAATGCTGGAGACAAAAGACAACCATCAACATGAAGGAGACTGCGAAGAAGCCAATGCTGCTGGTGCTCACCAAAAGTCTCCTAAGCGCTTTTGAAGTTCTCCAACGCAGCTATGATGGCCCATACTTGGACCTGCACCATGGGAAGATACAGAAGTAGGGTTGAGTACCAAGAAAGGCACCCAGTAGACATCATCGGCCGACTGAGTGAAAATATAGTAAAAATAATAAAGTTCAAATATATAGAACTACAACAGTATAGCAAAACGAACTCGGATCAAGGCATAGGCATGTCTGGGAACCCTCAAACCATAGCTGAACCAATTGACATGAAGAACAATGATAACTTGAACCAGCCCAAGTACTGAACATTGATGTCGACTAACAAAGACTGCGTAGCTAATACCACAATTGTCCCCAACTGAGGCATAGTGATGTATACGGGTGCAAAACCCTAGTATCTATGCATGTATGCCAATTGGGCCCTCATAAACCCAGAAGGTACACTCGTGCATAATATAGGATCGATAGATCATCACAGAATCCCTCAAAACCATCACATAATCTTAGAGAACCATCACAAAAAGCCCAGCTCTCCACATCATCAGAATAAAGGTCAGCTAACATGGGTGTAAGGCCCTAGTATCTAAGCTTGAACGCCCCCTGAGCCCTCATAAGCCCAGGAGGTACACCTATGCATAATTAGGGTGTGAATAGGTGAGTGGATCCACGAGTAAGTAATCATAGGCCTTACCCCAACAATTACCGACATATGGCACCCGATCCATAATCCTCTGACTTGACCACCAGTCGAGCAGTCAGCCAGGGCCAGATGGTCTGATACTCAATATAACGGCGAGATGTATCCCCTATGGAAGAAAGAATCTCCTTAACATAAATAATAGTGTCTCATCTCAGAATGTCAATCATGGGGCCCAGCCCCATAGAATATAAATCACGGGGCCAAGCCCCATAGAATATCACTCGGAGTCCTCGACCCATATCTCAATTGGCATTCAGTCCGCAGAATCAGTATCTGTTGCCCTTTACTCAGGTACGACCATCGAAACTCGAAACATAGGGCACATAACCTATGAACTCGATACTCGAACGTGGTTTCCAGTGCTTGAACAGTAACAGGGAACACCATTTGGGACTCGAGGTATAAATCAATCACTCACTCAACTATTCTATTCGGATCCGGAACTCTAAAGTCATATCATGTCCAGTGTGAACGTAGGCGATGATAATCTCATTTTGCCTAGAGTGAACGTAGGCGGCGACACTCTCAACCTAGGTATCCCACAATCTCAATCAAACCCAAACAATCACAATCATCACCTCTCTCAGATATAACAGATACCCTAGAATCGGAGGGAATGAACCAGTACATAACAACTATCAGCAGTACATCAGAGAGTATGTACATCACAAAACACCATAGAGCCACACCTAGCTAAGGCCAAGTATACCACAACCTCATTAATCCCTAATGCCCAGAGAAAACATGGACAATCATGGTACATCATAGGTATCTATGATAACCAAACTCTGCAGAGTTATGTCTCTACGAAAACCAGGCCACAATATGGCATATAGTTAATACACAGTTTCCCAGTCAGCATATCTCTGTAGCAATAGACAGTGTGTTATCATACTGGTGTAAGTCAAGTTAGTACGCATGCCTTCCCCAGACATTAGCTCATATTTGACCCTTACTAGGCACTTTTCTGTGTAAACCAACTCATAAGGCAGCATCGGTATAACCTAAGCTAAGGCTCAAGAAGCTAGATAATCAGAAGGATGATACCCGACAGGATCATATCGTAGCTCTGCATCCACAAAGGATATCGCCTAAGGCAACCATATGTCGGGCCACTGAAAATGTGCCACTCTCAAGTAGATGCCAATCCCTAAGACAAACCCATATAACTAGGGTCTAATCACAGATCACCCAGAACGCCTATAGGATATAACCCACACCTCGCTAACAGGGTCTCACTTCTATCACTAACCCGCCAGTGACTCAGTGTCAATGCATCTCGTATTACAAGTCACAAGACTCCTTTAGGGGTACAACTATGATCGTCCCTAGAACATGACATATCTCTAGTCACTAACCAGTGGCACAAGTACATAATAGAGAACAGTAGTGTACAGGAACATATAAATCACAGGGCAAAATAGAATCATATTTAATCAGGGAATTCTACCAAAAGTACTCAATAAAGATATTTTTAACCGCAGCCACATTATGCATATATATATACCAACCAGATATACATAATAGATTCAACAAACAGGGTAGCATGTAATCACAAGTCCACCTCCATAACTAATATTCCGGCAGCCTCATACCACACACACACACAAAAGTAAGAGTCAAGCTCAGTGTACATACTTTGTCACATGTTCACAACTCCAACCAGCACCTTTTAGGCCATTTCGTGGTCATATAATGTAAGAACTCAAATAATATAACAACTACAACCAACACAGCCCTCAATGCAACAACTATCATCCCATAACATTATATATAATCAACACACAAATTACATCGAGTCATATACAACATATACTCCATGACTCAATTCATAAACAGTAGATTCCTAACATTCCAACGCAAATATGCAAGCATTTCAGCTCAGTCTAGCTCTGAGCCGATCCAATTGAGCCTTTCTCTTCAAATCACTTCCCAATACTGTTCAGCTGTCAAAACATAAGTCACAAGATTATTATGGCTAGTTTGGCTATAAATTATTAAGAAACAGGTGAAATTACATCAATTACGACTAAAATGGAAAAAAAATAAGGCCTACATCTAAAATGTCAAACCAACCCTCGTAAAATGATCCCTACGTCACTCCAAGTCCATAGCCAGAAATTCAGCCCTAAATAGATCTCAGAAGACTAAGAAACCACTCAAAACGAAGTTACATTTCTTATCAGAAACATTTCTTCTATAACTTCTTGGTCAAATTCTACAAAAAATATAGTCAAATTAATAAAATCCAAGAATACCACAATGTTCCACTCAGGAAATAGAACAACTTAGACACAATTTTATTTAATTCCGTTAAGAAATGACCGATATATCATCATGTAAAGTCTTTACCAATTCTGATATATAATCAGCGAAAGAAGTAGGAACGTTACCTCAAAATACGCATCAAATCCCAAATCTGACTTCACCATGATGTTTTATGCGAAAAATCGAGTCAGTAGCCTTTTGAATCACTCAAATCGAATGAAAAATGAGCTCGAAATCGAAGTACGAAGTTTGGAGAAAATATATATACATATATATTTTGCATCATCTGGAACTTGTCCTTTAATATATGTAGGTGTGCAGGTGCAAACTCATGGCCACGTGGAACCACCAAGGCACACCACGTGGAAGTCTCGTAGCTTGCCACATCATCCCCCTCTCTTTCCATTAATCGTTCAACCTCTTTTTCGTCGTTTCGGGCTCGTTCGGACTTTGATTTTTGCAAATAAACTATGTAACCCTTTGGATTTCGACATTCCGAACCCAAAGGTGAGGTCAGAATTTCTAATTGAGCTTTCTACGATAAAGTGAGGGTCCCATTTCTTTATACGTAATTTTTAATAGAAAGCCCCCCAAGGCTCAAATCACATCCGGATGTCCCAGGTATCAAATAAAGGGCCACCCTAGACCAATATCGACGTTTTGGAGCTAATTATACTATCAAAATTCTCATTCGGGACACAGTTCCCAAGAGCATTGACTGGATCAACTATTAACCAGTTTTTGCAACCAAATTGGCAATCCATGATATAATTGCACCGGACATACTCCTAACCTAATTCACCATTCCGAAGCTAATAGAATCATCAAAATTCCATTCCAGAGCCATTTACTAGAAACTTTATCTAAAAACTCATTTTAAGAATATAACTTTCAAGTTAACTAAAAAATCTAGGTAACTCCCGAATAATTCAACCAATAATCACCCAAATAGTCCTCAGGTCACTATACACATGCTCAAGTCAACATAATAACAATAAAATCATAGAAATGACTTAGAGGGTCATTATAACATCCCCCACTAATAAGACATCGTCCACGAAAGTACGAACACAAGCATACTTGTAGGCTCCACTCCACACGACGAGTATATAAGTCATAAACATGTTCCTTATTCTATAATAATTTAGTACCATCGTCACAATCTAGAAATCCCACCACCCCTCTATATAAGACAACAAGCTGCTGTGGCAATTCAATAAGGAAATTCAAGAATCTAATTTTTGTCCCCTACGCTTAATCTATTGACAAGTCACGAGGATCAATCAGCTAGACATACCTATCCTTACTACCTCACATGATGTTTGGATAATCATGGTTGTTCATAACTGTACTCGTGGTTTACATATACAACTTTTACTCCATTCTTGGCTTCCTTATACAAGTGATTTTCAATATCACCCACTAATAAAAGGGACCTTCCACTACCTCAATATCTGACCTGGGATAGGCTCGGAACTCATACTCAACTAAGCAATAGGTGGAGCAACGTACCTAACACTATATAACTATAACCCAAGTACTAGGTAATCTAGCAAAATGATCAACATTCCCATTAACGAGCATAGCCAAGAATCCGAACAACATAGTCTCAGTCGGCTAACAATCATAACAAGTCCCAGGGCGAAGTGGCCGGCAGCTCAACTGAAATGCAATAATACTTGATACAACAATAGATGATCCAACTAAGCCTCCAAGCATAACATTTTATCCCAAAGTCGAGTCACCCAAAAATTAAGAGAATCGCATATCAACAAATCATCACAACAAAATCGTAACCATATAGGCACAAGGCATAGCTAGGGGTATGACTGACAGTCGGCCTCTCAAATACGATGTACACCAGTATAAGACTATCCACTCCAGTAGGTAAGCATCAAAACAATCATATGTATAAATCACATAGTTTGGCTTATATTCAGCCACCAACAGGGTACAATCATAACATAGGCGACAAATACTTAAAATCCCACCAGGTACACATACTCATCAATATCAGAAAACCCAACAAGTTAAATTAGTAGGTAAATAATTGAATGCGGATATCCAGAAGGCGCTAATGCTTAACCTTACCTCAATCTCAACTTATCTTGCCTTCAATATATTTATCAAGAGAAGCTCATAGCCCATATAACCTTTAACTAATCGCTGACGCATGAATCTACGTATCACAGAACTCCATCCTTAATAACGTCTCCCATAGTGTAATATATAGCCACCAATCAAGTACAAATCACAAAAGCCTGCCTTTGAGGCCCTTCAACACTCTCAATGCATGTAAGCTTTCTTATTCTGTTGTTACAACCGAGGGAATCTACCCTCTATTTGATGAGCTCTAGGGACTACTCCCTATCTAGGACTGATGACGCCACGCTTCCCCTGCCCGGAGTCTAGCCTCTATGTGACATCCACGGGAAGGAACGGACGGAGCCAATTGCTCTAAAAATGAAGAACTATTGAAAAGACGCACAACCAAAATCAGTAATATAGGAAAATTCCTAAACATCCCGTAGCCTTCTGGAGATAAGCCATGGACGTCTCTGTACCCATCCACAAGACTCTATTAGACGGTAGCTCTATAGCTAAGATCAGTGAAGCTTAAGCTCTGATACCACCTTGTCGCAACCTAATCTCAATCATGAGGGCGCCTGCTGATCCCACCTATAGGCAAGTCAATTCCCAATCCAAGGGTGCCTGTCCTAGCTCTCTAGTCCAAACTAAACTGATACAACAATAATATGTACGCTGAAACCTACCCAAAACTTGGAAGTCAACTGTACAGAACTACTATAGATATAAGGACATATGATATACATATATCAATAATCAGAATAATATACAAACTTAGAGTTCCTCAACAAATACCTAACACTACCATACAAGGCTAATATCTGGAGACAAAAGACAGCCATCAACAAGAAGAAGACTACGAAGAAGCCAATGCTGTTGGTGCTTACCAAAAGTCTCCTGAGCGCTCTCGAAGCTCCTCAACTCAGCTATCACGACCCATACCTGGAGCTGCACTATGGGAAGATGCAGAATAAGGGTGAGTACTAGGAAAGGCACCCAGTAGGCATCATCGGTCGACCGAGTGAAATAGTGAACATAAATAAAGACCAAATATATAGAACTACAGTAGTGCAGCAAAACGAACTCAGAGCAAGGCATAGACATGTTTGGGAACCCTCAAACCATTGTTGAACCAATCGACATGAAGAACAATGATAGCATGAACCAGTCTAAGTACTGAACATCGATATCGACTAATGAAGATTTTGTAGGTCATTACCGCAACTACCCCCAACTGAGGTATAGTGATGTACACAGGTGCAAAGCCCTAGCATTTATTCCTGTATGGCAACTTTGCACCCATAATCCAGAAGGTATACTCGCGCACTATATAGAATCGACAAATCATCATAGAATCCCTCAAAACCATCACAGAATCCCAAAGAACCATCACAGAGCCCAGCTCTCCACATTATCAAAATAAGGTTTAGCGATTCATGGGGTAAGGTCCTAGTATCTAAGCCTGAACGCCCCCTGAGCCCCCCATAAGCACAAGAGGTACATCGACGCACAGTCAGGGTGTGAATATGTGAGTGGATCCACGGGTAAGTAATAATGGGCCTCACCCTTGTAATTATAAGTTAATCGGGTCATGGACCTTGTGCCAGCACGTGGCACCCGTATCTCTAGTCAATAGCCAGTGGCACAAGTACATAATAGAGAATGGTAGTATACAGGATCATATATACCACAGGGCAACATAGAATCATATTTAATCAGGAATTCTACCAAAAGTACTCAATAAAGATATAGATGACCACAACCACATCATGCATATACATACCAACCATATGTGCATACTAGATTCAACGCACAAGGTAGCACGAAATCACGAGTCCACCTCAATAGCTAATATATTCCGGTAGCATCAGACCACACACTTACAAGCAAGAGTCAAGCTCAATGTACAAACCTGTCACATGTTCACAGCTCCAACCAACTCCTTTTAGTCCCATAGTCATATAATGTAAGAACTCAGGTAATATAACAGCTACAACCAACACAGCTCTCAATACAACAACTACCGTCCCATAGCATTATATATAAACAATACATAGATCACATCCAGCCATATAAAACATATACTCCATGACTTCATTCATAACCAATAGATTTCTACACATTCCAATGCAAATATGCAAACATTTCAGCTCAGTCTAGGGTTTAGCGAAAACCTAGCCTACCTGGCATCCGAAATCTCGTGCTCCGAGCTAATCCAATCGAGCCTTTCCCTTTGAATCACTTCTCAATACTGTTCAGCTGTCAAAACATAAGTCACAAAATCATTATGGCTGATTTGGCTATAAAATCTTAAGAAACGGGTGAAATTATATCAATTACAACTAAAATGGAGAAAATAGGGCCCACGTCTAAAATGTCAAACCAACCCTCATAAAATGATCCCTACATCACCTCAAGTCCATAGCCAGAAAATTGAGTCGCAAAACACATGTCAGAAGACTAAGAAACCGCTCAAAAATAAAGTTGCACTTCTTATAGGAAATATTTCTTAGATAACTTCTCGGTCAAATTCCACAAAAATACAACCAAATTAATAAGATCCAAGCACATCACAATGTTCCTCTTAGGAAATAGAACAATTTAGACACAAATTTAGTTTTCACCAATTTCGATATATAATCAATAAAAGAAATAGGCATTTTACCTCAAAATACATGTCAAATCTTGAATCCAACTTCACCACGACGTTCCTTGCGAAAAACCAAGTTACGAACCTTTTGAATCACTCAAATCGAATGAAAACTGAGCTCGAAATTGAAGTCCAAAGTTTGGAGGAAATATATATACATATATACTTTGCATTATTTGGAACATGTCCTTTTATATATGTAGGTGTGCAGGTGCCAAATCATGGCCATGTGAGCGCCAAGGCATGCCATGTGGCAGTCTAATAGCTTGCCACATCATCCCCCTCTCTTTTGATTAATGCTTCAATCTCGTTTTCATCGTTTTGGGCTTGTTCGGACTCCGATTTTCTCAAACGAACTATGCAACCATATGAATTTCGACGTTCCAGACCCAATGGTACAGTCAGAATATTCAATGGAACTTCCTACGATAAAAAGAGGGTCCCACTTCTTTATGTACAACTTTTAATGAAAAGTCCCCCGGGGTCAAATCACATCCGGACGTCCCTGATATCAAACGAAGGGTTGCCCCAGACCAAAATTGACATTTCGGAGCTAATCATGCTATCAAAATTCTCATTCAGGGCATAGTTCCTGAGAGCATTGACTGGGTCAACTATTAATCAATTCTGACGGCCAAATTTGCAATCTATGATATAATTGCACTGGACATGCTCCTAGCCTAATTCAATCTTTCCGGAGCTAATTGAATCGTCAAAATTCCATTCTCGGGCCATTTACTAGGACTTTACCCAAAAATTCATTTTACGAGTATAACTTCTCAACTAGCTAAAAAAATCCACATAATTCCCAAATAATCCAACCAATAATCACCCAAATAATCCTGAGGTCACTATACATATGCTCAAGTCAACATAATAATAATAGAATCATAAAAATAACCTGAAGGGTCATTACATTGAATAAAAAAAAGTAATATATATTTACATGTGTGTGAAAGAGAAATAGAGATAGAGAGAGAAGGATCGAATACATCCCAATACGAATTTCTTTTGATTTAAAAAATAAATTAATATTACTTCTAATTAAAAATAAGTTAATATTTCTTTCAGTTCTGTTAAAAAAAAAAGGTATATGTGAGCCATTTGTATAATTAAATATGTATGACAGGTTTACTAAAAATAAAAAAATATATGAACAACTTTTTTAATGAGGATATATCAATTCTAAATGAGAGTTTTGATTGATTTATTTTTAGTGTAACAACTTACAAGCATTTTGTCTAGGATGAAAAAGTAATAACAACAGTCAAAAGTCAAATGTAGAGTATCTCCAATTTGTGGTTTTTAATTTTTAACTTACAGATCGCTTACAAAAAGCCAATCCAAACACTACCTAAATGATAAAGTTGAGGAGTATATATCCCTCTTCCTTTTTAAAATAAAAAGATATCATTGATATTAGAAATTGTTATATTAAAGAGGCAAACTATATCAACTTTGATTAATATTTTTAAACTAGATACGAAAACGCCTGTTAACGGGTCCAATGTTACAGTTTTATTGTATTTGAGTAGAATTTTTATACACCCTTCATTCTTAAATAATTATCAAGTTTTCGAGGTTGCTTTTCTAGAGTCAATTTGAGTACTTTTAAAATAAACTTAGATTAAATTAAATTAATATTTTAATGTTAAAATATAGCTTTTAAATCTAGTTTTTCAAAAGGTATATGGAAAGTAATGTAGACAACAATTTTACTCATATCATGATATCAATATGATGAAAAAATACATATTAAAGTATTGATCAAAGTACACGTTTGTCTTTTCGAAAAAAATTAAGACTACATTTTAGAAAGGCAAAAGTAATTTATATTATATTCTCATGTTTCTCTAAAAAAACAAAATCAAACATGTGAATTATAAAATTATCAGAAAGATGATTTTTATAGTAAAAAATATTTTAAAATATGCACTGAAAGGCTAACTTAATTTAGACAGTGAAATAGGACCGATAAAAAATAGAGTGTAAATTGAATATAAACTAGGTTCACAGTGTATGAATGAAATTATTAATGAATAAGTAAGTTTATAATAAACAATAAGACTAAAATAATATAAAAAGGATGAGTGCACATGTATTACACACTTTTAGAGGCTATTAGTTAAAAAAAAAAAAAGATAATACCAAGTATATAGTACTATTTATACTGCTAATTGTACAAATCTTCATGCCCATGATTTTTCTTTCATGACTCAACAATTCAAATTAAGACAGAAGGACCCCAATTACAATCATACATATATACTGCCATGTCCTCGATAAGGTACACATTCCCGAGGCAAATTTAGATGTCGATTTATGAATTCACATGAACTCATAACTTTTATCTTAAATTCTAAATATACATATGTATACATATTATGAAATCAATTGGTGAGTATATATTTATTATAGACAACAAAAGAGTACAACTAATATTTCTAGAATTGACTTGTGTGTAAGTGTCTAGTTTTTGTTTTTATTTTTTAAAATTTTAGAATAAAAATTTGAATTGAGCAAACATAGTAGATATTTGATATGGATTTTTATTATTTTATCTTTGTATGCTAAGCATGATTATAAATCTGTAATGATATTTCTAGAATTAAGTTGTATGTAAGTGTCTTTTTTCTGTTTTAAAAAAAATTAGAACAGAAATTTGGAGTGAAAAAATCAATACATATTTTAAATGGCTATTAATCAGTTTCCCCTTGAATGATGAACACAATTACAAATTTGCCATTGATATGAAAAAAGCTTCAATCAATAATACTTTTCTTATAATTTTTTAATGTCTAAATTTTTATTTTAAAATACAAAAGTCGTTCAATCTAGTTTAACTTTAAAAATTAATTTATTTTAAAATATAAAAGTCATTTAATCTAATTTTAGCTTTAAAAATTAATTAAACAAATTTTTGAAAAATGTAACAACTAAAATGAGACAATAACAACAACAACATATCCAGTAAAATCTCACAAATAGGGTCTGGGGAGGGTGAAATGTACGCAGACCTTATCACTACCTCATAGAGATAGAGAGACTGTTTTTGGGAAACCATCTGCTCAAGAATCAAGCCCCATAAGCAGAAAATACAAGATATGAAAAAATGGGAAAGAACAAAAAAGTACAAACGACCAATAATGAAAGCAAATGATAGTATGTAAATATAAAAAAGTAACAGTAAAAAGATTAACCAAAAAAATAAATAAATAAAAAACAAATATAGGACGAATAATGACAACATAAGGTAAAACTAACTACTAGCCTATTATATCAGTAGGCCATATATCAATCTGCCTCGCTAACCCATTAGTTTGAAATTTTCATTTTCAAAGGTATTCTTTCTTAATTAGGTTTTCGAATTTACAACTACAGTCCTTGTACAACCATAAACATCCTTCTAATTCTTACTTCCTCGGTCCATCGTTACTTGTCTCCTATACTATTTTGGGATATCCAACAATACTTGTTCAGTTTATGAAATCAAGAGATAATTTTACACTTAGTTCCTAATTTACCCTTATTATTAATTATAATCATTTCCGTATTATATTTTCAAGAGATTGTATTTATTATATTCAAAAATTAATTTAGTACAATTACCTCATCATTTACTACTTATTAATCTCCATGTCAAATCAATAAGACACAAATAAAGATGAACGGAAAGAGTAATTCGAAGAAAATACAAGGGCATTTACGTAAATGTACGCAGTTGAGGCATTTGCTTTCTCGACTATAAAGTATCACACTATGCATTCGTGAAACCCTAACGCTTCGCTTACTTGTTTTGCGCAGCCAGAAGTTTTAGCGAAGTTCTCTCCTCTCTCTTCAAAAGGTTCGATTTATACTCTTCTTTCTTTTAATGCTATTATAATTGTGTTCTTTTCTGATCTTGTGTTTGAATTATGACTACTTGTTTTTTTTTTAAAAAAAAAAATATTAGGTTTGAATTGGTATGGATAATTTTTCTGGTGCCTTGATGTTATTTGACTGTAAAATTTGTTACAGCTTATTAGATATGTTTGTTTTTTGGTGGTCAATTTGATTTTTTACAGAGTATAGATTCGGATCTATTGATGTTTATTTCCTTGTAATGGATCGATTTTATGTAACCACTTGGAAATCAATAGAATAATAAATCTATAACTATTTGCATGTTTTGAAATTTTTTTGGTGAATTCTCTATAGATAGATGTTAATATGTTTGTTGTGATGGAGAAATTAGTTTGTAAACTAACTTGCTAAAATTATGGACTGTCAAAAATGTTATCTTTAAGGAAAAAACTACACAACTTATGCTTCATATCATTGCTATATCAAAATACCTGCTCAGAATTTTTGAAAATATGATTTTTGAAATGCAAATATTTGAATTATTTTCCATGACAGGATTTACATAGTACTGGTTTAGTATATTTATCTTCTTTGTTAGATCTAAGTTTCTCATTTGTCAATATCAAAGAGAACCATTAGCCGAGAGTCTGGTTAAATATATGTTCGTTTTAGAAATTATTATTTGTTATCCATGGTTGTCAAAGAAGTAATTCTTGGTTTTCTTCTTTTAATGATCTCAGTTTCTAAGGAATCATGGGAAAGGAGAAGACTCACATCAGTATTGTGGTCATTGGCCACGTGGACTCTGGAAAGTCGACTACCACAGGTCACCTGATCTACAAGCTTGGTGGTATTGACAAGCGTGTTATTGAGAGATTTGAGAAGGAAGCTGCTGAGATGAACAAGAGGTCATTCAAATATGCCTGGGTGCTTGACAAGCTTAAGGCCGAACGAGAGCGTGGTATCACCATTGATATTGCTTTGTGGAAGTTTGAGACCACCAAGTACTACTGCACTGTGATTGATGCCCCTGGACACAGGGATTTCATCAAGAATATGATCACTGGTACCTCACAGGCTGACTGTGCTGTCCTGATTATTGACTCCACCACTGGTGGTTTCGAAGCTGGTATCTCTAAAGATGGCCAGACCCGTGAACATGCATTGCTTGCTTTCACACTTGGTGTCAAGCAAATGATTTGCTGTTGCAACAAGGTTTGCCTTTATTGATAGACCAGAATTAATTGTTGTTTTAAGCAGGATGTGTCATGCTAATTCTGTTATTTTTCCGCAGATGGATGCTACCACCCCCAAGTACTCCAAGGCTAGGTATGATGAAATTGTGAAGGAAGTTTCGTCCTACCTCAAGAAGGTAGGTTACAACCCTGACAAGATCCCCTTTGTTCCCATCTCTGGTTTTGAAGGAGATAATATGATTGAGAGGTCTACCAACCTTGACTGGTACAAGGGCCCAACCCTCCT
>JAABOM020087151.1:0-29864 GCA_011800125.2 Solanum clarkiae | reverse complement strand
ATTATTCTAAGATGGCCTTGCCTTGATTGGGGGGGGGGGTACCACGCCTTGACCACTATGATAAAAGGGATGATGTTCATTAATGAAATTGAGGGTTTTATACCTCATTAACCAAATTGAGGGGTTCATACCTCATTAACCAAATTGAGGGGATGATACCTCATTAACCAAATTGAGGGGTTCATTCCTCATCAACCAAACTGAGGGGTTGATATCTCATTAACCAAACTGAGGGTTTCATACCTCATTAATCAAATTATGGGGTTGATACCTCGATCGCCTTATAGGTTAGAGGTGTATGTTAATAACCAAATTGAGGGGTTGATACCTCAATCACCTGGGATAGGAGGTGGTAAGCCCATTAGCCAATTGATGGTCTCTTTCTACTTACATACTATGTTCTATATAAGCATGATTTTACTTCAAGCACCATTCATATATATCATATTATTTTTATGCTATCCATTGCCTATGTTTATGTATTTTGATTACGTTGCTTATTTCCTATTGCATAGCATACTACAGACTTTGTACATTTAAATATACTAGTGCATACTCTATGCCGACATGATGTTACTATGTAGGAAAACCGGATCTCCATTTGGTCATCATCCTCATCCACATGGCTAGTGGTATCCATTCAAGCTAGTTGGTGAGCCCTTCATTCTTGGGACATTGGTTTTTCATTTCTATGCTATGTATTAAAGACTATCTTTCCTTTTGGTATGCTTGACTATGAGGGTGAGCCCGATTGCTTTTCTTAGCACCGACTACGTTCTATGTTAGAGATGTTATTGGAGAAGATATGTATTATGCTTGAGCTTTGACTAAACTATAATATTCAAGATATTTAAATATAAGTCTCTCTCCCTTAGTCGCAATTTCCTTTGTTTATGTTTCTTATATTGATTTATCTTGCTTCCGCGACCAACAATGTGTGATGAAATGCTATAAGGCTTGTTTGGGATTCCTTCGGGTTCTCCATTCGCCAGTCATGTCTAGACCCTAGCCTTGGGTCATGACAAAGATGGTATCAGAGCACTAGGTTAATAGATCCTCGGAGTCCAACACAACACGTCAATTAGAGTCTTATTCATAGTTGTGCTATGCTCCACAAGTATGAGTAGGAGCCTATGATATGCCTTAGGAAACATTTCCCGTTTTCATATTCTAATTCATGCTAGCTATTGAGTTGGGGCAAGTTTTTCCCCCTAATGATTGTACTTTGTTATGCTAGATCATGCCTAACAAAAGTGAAAAAAGAGCCCACTATCCCAAGGATCAATCGACACATGATGAGTTTTGGGATGCTCACTATGCTTGCTCAAGTTGTGGATAATCAAGCCAACTAAAGGGCCCAAGCTCCTCATGCTCCTACTCTGGCATCTCGTGTGAGGGACTTAATAAGGATGAATCCTCTGGTGTTTTATGGATCAAAGATGGATGAAGATCCATAAGAGTTCATTAATGAGGTCTACAAAACTTTGTCTATCATGGGTATTGGGCCGAATGAAAAGGCAGAGTTAGCGGCCTACCAACTCAATGGGGTGTCCCAAATATGGTATGATCAATGGAAATGGGAGAAGGGGAATGTTTGTGTAGTGCTTTGGGAGGAGTTCAAATTTTCTTCCCATATCTATTCTTCCCTCTTGAGCTTAGGGAAGCTAAGTTGGTAGAGTTTATGAACTTGAATAAAGTTGCTATGAGTGTTAGGAAGTATTCTCTCAAGTCCAATCAACTTTCAAAGTATGCTCATCACTTGGTTGCCGACCCAAGATCTAAGATGAACAAGTTTGTTATGGGGGTCTCGCATTAGTGAGTGAAGAATGCCAGTCCACCTTGCTAATTAGTGACATGGACTTATCTTGGTTGATGAATTATGCCAAGCAATTGGAGGAAGAAAAGATGAGGAAGAAGAGAGGTAAAGATGCCAAAAGAGCCCATTTTGAAGAGAAGTTCCAAAGTCCAAATGATTGTGATGATGCTATGTGTCCAACAAGTGGAAAGGTTCATAGAGGCCCATGCTTAAAAGGTACCGATGTGTGTTTCCATTGTAGTGATGAGGGGCATAAGAGGAAGGATTGTCCTCGTAATCAAGGTAATGGTGAATATGTTCATCCTCAAGGTGGTTCCCCAAGGAACAATTGGTTCTATTCTCTCCAAGAAAGCGAAAGGAAATGAGGCACCCAATGATGCCACCAAAAAAGTTGAAGTGTCCTTTGACATGGATGTATATGCATTGATGGATCCGATGTGTCACTATTTCTTTCATTGCTCTTATGGTTTCTAGTGGGTTCTTTTTGTGTGTTGAGTTATTGTGTGGAATTATTGGTGTTTATTCTATTGATGGTTCTATTGTTGATGGGTAAGGCTTTTGGGGCTTGTTTCATCATCTTATTCCTTTAGGACTTGTCTTGTGCTTTGGTTGACTTAGGTGTGGTGGATTTTGATATCATAGTTGAGGTTGATTAGTGGCATGTATGGTATGTTTTCATCATTTGTAGGGCCCGTAGGGTCAGATTCCAATTCCCTAATGAAACCATCTTTGAGTGGGAGATTGCCAAGTAGTAGCAAAAGAGGTAGGTCCATTCTTGTCTTAAGGTTCAATTGATCTCTAAAGGTTTCCCCATATTCTTATTGCATGGAAGTCTTGTCTTGTGATCTTGGATGAACTTATCTTGATGTGTTGGAGTTCTTGGGGTAGTTTGGGCTACTTGCATTGCCTGTTTCAAATGAGTGTAGAACCCATGAGGTTGTTATATGATGGTTGAGGATAGTCGACCTATTTGGTCAACTACAATGAGGTAGTCATTTCCCTAATATTGATCTTTAGTTTGAGCTTTCTCCCCGAGTGAGCACTATTATTATTGGTAGAGTTGTTTGGTTGATTCATGCAATTCCTATGTTTATGGGTCTCTAGAATAGGGTCTTAAAACCCTACCTTGGTATGTTTGTGGTGGTCCCTAATAATGAATTATTGATTTATTTAGAGCTTGTAAATTGTTTGTTGGTAGTGTTGCAAGTCTTGGAGGATGAGAGGTTATTTGCTAAAAATGATAAGAGTGGATTGTAGGTGTCAGGATGGTGGTTAGAATTCTTTATGGATTATGAATGAGTGTGCATTATTTTTCCCCACTAAGGCTAATGTTGTAGTTGGTGCCCTAGGTAGCCTAGTATGTGTTGTTGATAGTGGCAAAGTAGAGACTAGTGGGGTCCATCAGTTGATTAGGTTGGAAGTTAGGTTGAGGGAAGTTGAGCATGTCGATGTAGCATTCTTGATGTTTCCAAATTTTCTTTGGTTAGGAGGTCTAGATGAGGCAAAGCGTTAGTTCCATCTTATTAGGATTGGATGTTTTGAGTGAGAAGATGACAGAGTGGAGGTTCTCTCCCAAGGGGGAGATGGTGGTCAGGTACCAAGTGGGTTAGGTGTACTTAAGGTTGACAATTGAGTTGAGGATTGTGAGTCCTTATAGAGTGTAGAGAGAGGTTGGTAAGGTTGCCTAAGTTTGGGAATTGTCTATGGTAGGGGTATCGTTTATCCTGTTTGTCATGCTTCTAGGTTGAGATGATGCGTTGGTGTGTCTAGTGCTACAAAACTCTTTGAAGTTGTGGGTGAGGTGGAGGATAAGTTGTCTTCGAAAGAGTTCCCGGTGGAGGTGTTGGATAGATGAGTGGAGAAGTGGATTGATGATGGTGTAGTGTTCGTCAAGGCCCTTTGGGAGAGTCGTCTATTCGTATGTGTTTATCGGGGAGCCAGTGCAGGCATGGGGAAGCAATATCCCTATTTCTTTCACTCTATTCAAGCTTATGATGACATGTCAAGTCCTTTATATGGTTCTAGATCTTATGTTTCAGTCCCCATGTCATTCATATGCATTCATGTTTAGGTTGGAAAATTTATTATAATTTTAACACTTAAATTGAGATTTTTGAAATGATGTTTAAGTGCATTGTCGCATCTTCATATGGACCAAAACTCTCTTGGTTGCATTTCATTTGTACATTATTTGACATTCAATGATGAATGTTCCCAAGAGTGAGATATTGAAAGGACCCAAAAAGTGCCCAAAAAAGTGCCTCGAAAATGCTTGGAATATTAATTTCTATATATTTCAAAATCTGTGTGTTTTTACAGAAATCCCACTTTATATTCTTGTTCAGTGGGTCAACTTTAGGGGGAAGAGGGTCTAGCCGCGATTTTAGATCTAAAGATTCACAATTTTGATTTTTCAAGACAGCAAAAAATAGTGAGGAAAGCACGTTTTGGCCGCGACGTGAACCAGTACTAATTCCTGCCCAGTTTATTTTATTTGGTCGGAGACTTCTAAGACTTGGGCCTAAGCCTTCCCACACGATAAAACACCTATACTTAGCCTTATTTAACCCTCATATCATCCTAAACATTCTCCAATGCTCACTCAATCACCTAGAATAATATTTCTCCCAAATTCAAGTCCCAAAACCCTCATCTGGATCTGAGGATTTCCTTCAAGCTTCAAGCCTCCATTTTCAATCTTCATCAAGAGTTTCTACAAAGCTAAGGTGTGTAAGTTTTAGCCATTAGGTCCCTTTACCCATGGTTCCCTAACCTCCTTTCTACTCAATTTGCATGATTTAAAGTTGATTTCACAATTGGATTTACTAGTATGAATATGTATATGAACTATGTTAAACCTCTGTAAAGTTATGACTATTTTGCTATGAGCTATAATCTTGGATCTATTATAAGATTTGACTAGGGGTTTTGATGTATATTGCTTGAGAATGTTTGGAGGTGTTGATTGATGGTTTTAGAATGGATTTTCTTCCATGATTTCATCTATAAATTGAATGGTCTTGTACCACCATTTACACACCCGGCAAGTGTTTGATAAAATGACCGGATATGGTTTCTTGAGGAATTGAAGGTCCAATGCATGTCTTATGTGTTGAATGACTTTATGATGATAAAATGAATGTTTATAGGAGCTATATTTATGAGAATTATCTATATTATTGTAAGATGGCTATGCCTTGATGGGGGGTGGGGGTTCCACGCCTGGACCACTATGATAAAAGGGATGATGTTCATTTAACGTAACTGAGGGGTTGATACCTCATTAACCAAATTGAGGGGTTCATACCTCATTAACCAAATTATGGGGTTGATACCTCTTTAACCAAATTGAGGGGTTGATACCCCATTAACCAAATTTAGGGGTTGATACCTCAATCACCCAGGATGGGAGGTGGTAAGCCCATTAGCCAAAGGATGGTGTCTTTCTACTTATATACTATGTTTTGTATAAGCATGATTTTACTTCAAGAACCATTCATATATTTCATATTATTATTATGCTATCCATTGCCTGGTATTTATGCATTTCCATTACGTGGCTTATCTGTCGTTGCATTGCATCCTACATATTTAGTACGTTCAAATGTACTAATGCATACTCTATGCTTACATGATGTTACCATGTAGAAACCGAAGCTCCATTTGGTCATCGTCCTCCTCCATGTGGCTAGTGGTATCCATTCAAGCTAGTTGGTGAGCCCTCCATTCCTGGGACATTGGTTTTTCATTCCTATGCTATGTATTAAAGACTATGTTTCCTTTTGGTATGCTTGACTATGAGGGTAAGCTTAGTTGCTTGTATTGGCCCCCGCTAAGTTCTACGTTAGAGGTGTTTTTGGAAAAGATATGTATTATGCTTGAGCTTTGACTCACTTATGATATTCAAGCTATTTAAATTTGAGTTTCTCTCCCTTAGTCCCAATTTTCCTTGTTTATGTTTCTTATGTTGATTTATCTTAATTTCGCGACAAAGGATGTATCATGATATGATATGAGACTTTTTTGGGTTTCCTTTTGGTTCTCCATTCGCCGATCACATCTAAGTCCTAGGCTTAGGTGCTGACCAATCATGACAGATTGGTAACCAATTATGGGGCATACTTTGAGAGTTCGTTGAAGTTGAGGGAATACTCGCTCACACTCATCGATCAACTCTTGGGGATCCTTATACACCTTGGACCCATGGAACTCTAGTGGATTCGTTCTAGTGAAGTCCCTTATCCTTGAGGCTAAAGTAAGAGCATGAGGGGCTTGGGCCCCATGGTTGATTTGGTTGGCTATGGCATAAGCCAACATGCCGATAGCATTCCGGAACTCAATCTCAGTAGCTCCTCCATCAAGATGAGCTTAAGGGGCGGGATAAGCCAGTTTCCCCATAGGTGCATGGCCCCTCCTTGGTCTTCCTCTTTGTAGCAGCATGATCAACAACTAGAAGAGCAAAGAACATTCCTTAGGGGAAAAACCTTACTTTACAACTATGAAATGATATCGACCAAGATGAAGTGGAACACTTCCTGGAACTCCTCAAAGCCTCTTACTCATAGTCATGATGCGCTTCACAAACATGAATAAGACTCTAAGTGACGCGGTGTGTTGGATTCCCTGGACTATTAATAACCTAGTGCCCGAATACTAAGTTTTTCACGACCTAAACTAGGGCCTAGACGTGACACGGTGAATGGGGAATCCGAAGGGACCTCAAACAAGGCTCTTAGAATATCATACACACATCCTTAGTCGAAGAAGCAAAATATCAACAATATATACATAAATAAGGGGATTTAGGACTAAGGGAATGAATTTAATACTTGTATAACATAGAAGAGTCAATGCTCAAAGCATAATTGCAGAATTTGTCCAATAACACCTCTAAACATGGAATTGAGCTGGGGCCACGATACATTCCAGGCTCACTCTCACAGTTCTAAACATCCAACAAAAGAAAAGACTCTTTACATAACATAAGATCAATAGATATTGTCCTCGGAGTTGAGGACTCACCAAAGCTTGATTCAAGAGATAATCCTAGCCACGTGGAGGAGGAGGATGATCATACAGAGCTTCGATCCCTATATGGTAACATCATGTAGGCATAGACTATGCCTTAGTACATCTGAATGTACAAAATATGTAGGATGCAATGCAAAAAGAGTTAGGCAACATAGTAAAAATGCATAATAATAGGCAAGGATAAGAGTAATAACAACATGACATGCATGATCACTGTTTTGAAGTAAAATATTCTTATATAGAACATAATACATATGTAGGCAGAGACCATCATCATAAATCAAGCAAACTATTACTTGATCTCCAAGGCATACCACCCCCTTGAAAGGTTATTGAGGTATATGCCCCTCAATTGGTAGTACGGGCATACAATCCCCTGACAAGATGATTGAGGCTTGGTACCCCCTTAAGAAGGTGACTGAGGCATGGCACCACCTCAACAAGGTCTTCAACTTGCAACATCATAGATACTTTTCATGAATTCAATACACATACATACATTCGTTTCAGAATCATAAAGTCACTTAACTCATAAGTCATGCAATAGAACTTTTAATAACTCAAGAACCCTTAGTCGGACATGTTATCAAACACTTGGCAGGTGTGTAATGCTAGTTCAAAATCCGGCAATTCAAGGGTGAAAACAAGTAAGAATAACTAATGTAAATCCACCCACCAACACTTGGTAACATACTCTAACAACATACATTAAAACCCCTCATCAAATCTCACAATGGATCTTAGATTTGTAACTCAAAACATGCATAGCTGAACAACATTTCATAAAAACCCAATGGAGTTTATAGTAATAATACATAATAAGTAATACCCATAAGTAAATCAACCTGAAAATATAAATTTTATATTAAAAAGAAGGTTGGGCACCATGGGTGAAAGGATCCATTGGTTGAAACCTACATACCTCAACTTTAGAGATTTCCTTGGTAAAGATTTGAATAAGAACTTGAAGCTTGAATGAAATCTTTGAGATTTGGAATGAGATTGGGACACTTGAATTTGGGTTAAATTTTTGTCTATGTGCTAGAGAGGGTTTTGGGAAATGTCTTGGATGATATTGGGTTGAAAAATGACTAAATATAGGTGTTTTTATGAATAAGAAGGCTTGGGCTAAAGCCCCCAAGGCCTTGGACTGAGACAAGAAAAAAAGGAAACAAAAATACGGAGCAACGCATAGGACAAATTTGCGGAGCTATTGCGGATAGCTACTGAAATTCCAAAATTGTGGAAGATCAATTTTTGCTACGAATCTTCTAAAATTTAGGTTGTACCCATTTCCCACTCAATTTTACCGCCTGAAAAAGAATATGAAGTCAGATTTTCAATATCACACAAGAATATTGGGATGTATAGAATTTAAGATTATAGGCATTTCCGAGACACATTTTCGGGTAATTTTTGGAATCATTTCAATAAACATGCTTGACCTCCAATAGAGAGCCTAGCTTGAACATGAAAATAGATAGCAATCATACATGATCGCTTGCTTCAACATGAATAGCTCACAAGAGGTAAAAATCTTGAAACAAGACTTAATTTGATACTTATAACATCATAGATACTTTTCATGAATTCAATATATACATGAAAGCCCTTAATCATAATAAAATCACTTGAGTTGTAAATCATGTAATAGATCATGAATAACTTGAGAATTCTCGCCTTGACATTTTATCAAACACTTGGTTGGTTCATGATACTAGTTTTAAATCATGCATTTCGAGAGTGAAATTAGATGACAAAACTTAATTCAAATCCAGACACCAACATGTATTAAAACCCTCATGTAGGGTACATTGAAATCCATCATTAAAACTCATAATAGATCATAGTTTCATAGCTCAAAACGTGCATGATCTCAATAGACAAAGATCAAGTCATAGTGTAAGGTTAAAATAGATACTCGTGCATAATCCACAATACTTTGTTAAAACCTAATCATATTTAGTGCTTATATTTCATAATAAGAGATACCCATAAGTAAAACGACTTGAAATCATGCAATTTCCATAAAAAGGAAGATTGGGCTCCATGGGTGAAATGACCCAATGGATGAACCCACATACCTCAAATTTGGGTTTTCTTGAGATGAGAATGAAGGAAACTTAGAGCTTGAAGTGATTCCTTAAGTTCCAGAGTTAATCTTGAAATCCCTAAATTTGGTATGAGATATTTGGTTAAGTCTTGGAGAGGTTTTTGTGAGGATTTTGAGTGATATGGAGTTGCAAAATGGCTAAGTATGGGTGATTTCACGTTTTAGTGGGCATGGGGCCTCGGGGGCATAACAAAAGCTAAGTAAAAAGTTGAACTGCTCAACATCAAGTCAGCAATGCAGACCCATCGCGGAAGAAGAAATAACACAGATCCGAACACCTGGCACGTCGCGCCAAGGCACAAATGTTGTCTAGAAATTGTAATTTAGCAAAAATTATTTTTAACTATAGGTCCTTAAAAATCCAGGTTTTGCCCATTTCTCACTCAATTTTTTCCTTTGATGGAGAATATGAAGTGATATTTCTGACATCACGCACGGATTTTGAGTTATATGGAAATTACGATTATGGGAATTCCAAAGCACATTTTTGGGGTCTTTCAATATCTCTCCCTTTGGAAAATCCATCCCCAAATGTCAAAGAAACATGTATGAGAGAAGTAATCATGAAGATTTTACCCCGACATGAATATAACAAATGCATTTAAACATCATCTTTCATAAAAATCAACGTAAATATCAAAATCACCATAAACTTTTTATCATGATCATGAATGCATGCAAAATAACATAAGGGCTGAAACTTAAGACTTGAAATCATGTAAGGGACCTAAATTAGTACCTTTTGCTTGAGTAGAGTGGAAGAGATAGGGGTATCGCTTTCTCATGTTTGCCTTGGCTTCCCTTGTGGCACTTTAAACTTGTTGATTCCTTCAAAGCACCTTGACAAAAGCTACATCTTTGTTTCTCAACCTCTTCACATGTATATCAAAAATTTCCATTGGGACCTCCTCATAGGTCAAATTATCTTCTACAACACCAACAACATTCAAGGGCGCGATAGCACTTGTATCACCCACACGCTTCCTCCACATGGACACGTAGAAGACCGGATGAACCATATTCGTCTCTATAGGAAACTCCAACTCATATGCAACCTTACCCACTCCCCTCTAATCTTTATAATACCTACAAACCTTGGGCTTAATTTTCCTTTCTTGCCAAAATAGACCACACCCTTAATGGGTGATACCTTCAAGTAACCCCAATCACCAAACATAAACTTAAGACCTCTTCTCCTCACATAGGAGAAGACTTTTGTCTTTTTTGCATTGTATTCAATCTCTCCCTTATCAACCTCACCTTCTCCAAGACCTCTATGAGTAAATATAGACCTAACAAAGCCATCTGCCCCAATTCATACCACCGAACCGAGGATCTACAATGCCTACCATATAAAGCTTCAAAGGGAGCCATACCAATATTTGATTGGTAGCTATTGTTTTATGAAAACTCAATAAGTGGAAGATATTTATCCCAATGACACTTAAACTCCAAAACACAAGCAAGATTTTAGATAGTCCTCTCGACTTGACCATCTGTTTGAAGATGAAGAGCCATATTATGGTTAATCTTGGTACTAAGACCTCTTTGAAATGACCTCTAAAAGTGAGAAGTGAATTGAGCCCCATAATCCAAAACGAAATAGGAAGGCACCTCATGCAATCTAACTAACTCGTGTATGTATAACTTGGAATAATATTTGGCACCATAAGTAGTTTTGACTGGTAGAAAGTGAGCTGACTTTGTCATTCTATCCACAACAATCCAAATAGATTCAAAATGTTACCTAGTCTTAGGCAACTAACCATAAAATCTATGTTGATCTCTTCCCACTTCCAAGTAGGAATCTCTATATCTTGGGCTAGGAGACCCGACCTTTGATGTTCGGCCTTTACTTGTTGGCAATTATGACATCTGGATATGAACTTTGCAATATCCCTCTTCATAACACTCCTCTCTCAAGTCTCTATACATCTTTGTAGAACCGGGGTGAATAGAATAGCAGGAGTTATGGTCCTCGTTCAAGACCAACTCTCTTTAGTCATCAACATCAGACACACAGAACCTACCTTGGTATCTAAGGGTATTATCTCCCCCTTGAGAGAAAACCTCCACCTTACAATCTTTCACCAAGGCCTTCAACTCTAACAATACGGGGTCAAGATCTTATTTTGACTTTAGCTCCTCAATCAAAGAAGACTAGAACCATCAAAAACAACTACACCACCATTATCAACTTTATCTAAACTAACCCCCAATCAAGCCAACCGATGAACTTCTCTAGCCAACCCCTTGCCATCATCATCAACATGAGCTAGACTATCTATGGACACTTTACATAGAGCATCAGCCACAATATTAGCTTTGTCGGGGTGATAATACATGCTCATATTATAATCTTTAAGGATCTCTAACCACCTTGTTTGTCTCAAGTTAAAAATTTTTCGAGGCGAAAACATATTGGCGACTTGTGGTTAGTAAATACATCAACATGAACCCCATACAAGTAGTGACGCCAAATTTTCATAGAACATACCACAACCACCAATTAAAGATTATGGGTGGGATAATTCTTCTCATGCGCCTTAAGTTGCCTAGAGGTATATTCTATCACCTTACAATTTTGAAGCAAATCACACCCCAAACCAATTCTTGAGGCATCACAATAAACCACGAAACCTTCTAGTCCTTACGGTGAAGCAAAAATAGAAGCGGAGATAAGCTTGTTCTTCAAAGTTTTGAAACTCTTCTCTCATTCATCGGTCCACATGAATTTTTCCTTCTTTTGGGTTAACATTTTCATAGGAGAAGCAATACAAGATGAATGATTCACAAACATTTGGTAATGATGCGCCCAACCTAATAAACTTCTAATGTCCGATGGACAAATGTCTAGGCCAATTTCTTATTACCTCTGTCTTATTAGGATCCACCTTAATGTTATCGGCCAACACCACATGCCCTAAAAAACAAACCTTTTTCAATCAAAACTCATGTTTTTCATATTTTGCATACAACTTCTCCTTCCTCAAGATTTGCAACACCACCCTTAAGTGATTCACATGCTCCTCGTCATTATAGGAATAAATAATCATATCATAACGAACTACCACCACAAACATGTCAAGCTAGGGTTTAAAGAACCTATTCATGAGGTCCATAAATATAGTCGGTGCATTAGTCAACCCAAAGGATATAACCACAAACTCAAAGTACCCATACATAGTCCAGAAAGGTGTATTGGGAATATCACACTCTCTTACTTTCACTTATTGGTATCCGGACCAAAAATCATTCTTAGAAAAGTGACTAGCCCTTTTAAGTTGATCAAAAAGTTCATCAATCCTTGGTAGTGGGTACTTGCTTTTAATGGTGACTCTATTAAGTTGTCGGATCAATGCACATTATAAGAGAATCATCTTTTTTCTTCACAAACAACATCAATGAAGCCCAATGTGACTTAATAGGCCTTATGAAACCCTTTTCCAACAAATCCTTCAATTGATCCTTTAACTCTTTCAATTGCGCTGGGACCATACGGTAAGAGGGAATGGAAATGGGTTGAGTGTCAGGAAGGATGTTTATATAAATGTCTACTTCCATTTTGGAAGGAACACTGGGAATTTCATCAGGAAAGATATCAAGAAACACATTAACCACCATAATCGACTCAGTAGGATGGACTTTGGACTCAACATCTGTAGCCTTCATAAGATGATAGAGACAACCCTTAGAAATCAACCTTTGGGCTTTAAGGCAAGAAATGAATCTATCCTCGACCACCACCTCACGACTTTCCCACCCAAGGACAGGCTTATTAGGGAATTGAAATTTAAACCTATGGGTTCTACAATCAATAGAAGCATAATATGCATGCAATCGATCCATCCCAAAAATGACATCAAAATCCACCATATATAATTCAACAAAATCACAAGGCATGACTTTATACGATATGAACACGGGGCAATCTCTATACACTCTATTAGCAATAATGGACTCAACAATGGGGGTTGACGCTTCATAAAGTTCACAACAATTTGGGACTAATATGAAGCTTTTTGGAAATAAAAGGAGTAATGAAAGAAAGAGTGGCACCCAGTTCTATCAATGCATATACATCAAATCAAAAACTTTTAACATACCAGTGACAACATTGGGTACCTCATCCACCCCTTGTGTTCCTTGAAGAGCATAGAATATATTTTGCCTTGAAGAACCCCCTTATTGGCCTCCTTTTACCCTTGGACCCACATTTGCACCTTAGTCTTATGGACGAGCATCTCTACCTTTGTTTTAAGCATAAGGAAAATCAACCACCTTATGACCTACTTCGCCACAAACATAGAAAGCATTTGAGTTTCTCATGTATGGGCCATTATGATTTCTACCATATATTTGGCACTTATGATTAGACACTCTACCACCACCACCTTGTAATCTTGAATTATAATTAATTAATCTCTTATTAGTAGCACTGGAACACCCTTGGCCTTGGAATTTATGGCCTTGAAGAAACTTGCAACCCCTACAACCTTGGAAACCTCCTTCAAAGCGATCCCTCTTGGACTCACCACTTCTTTTTTTCTAAGCTTTTCCCCCTCAGTTGCTCTGCATATATCATGAGGCAGGACAAATCCATTTGACCCACTAACATGGTAGTACGACACTCCTCTAACCAAGTCGGACACTCCCGACACAAATTTATTCATCCTTGATCTAGGTTCAGCAACCAATTGTGGAGCATACTTAGATAGCTCGTTGAACTTGAGGGTATACTCCTTCACACTCATGGAACCTTCATTAAGGTTCATAAACTTCACCATCTTAGCCTCCCTTAGCTCTGTAGGAAAGAATCGGTTCAGGAATATGTCTTTGAACTATTTCCAAGGGATAACATTATCATTCCTCTTCTCAAACTTCCATGTGTAAAGCAAATTTACGCTACTTATTTGAGTTGGTAGGCCGCGAACTTTGCTTTTTATACTTAATTGACCCCTATGATGGATAGGACCTTGTACACCTCCTCTATGAACTCTTGGGAATCCTCATCCATCTTGGATCCATGGAACTATGGTAGGTTCATTCTTGTGAAATCCCTCACTCTAGAAACTGGAGTAGGGGCATGAGGGGCTTGGGCCCCTTGGTTAATTTAGTTAGTCATAGCATGAGCCAACATTGTAATAGCATCATGAAACTCATCTTGGGCAACCCCTCCACTTTGAGGAGCTTGAGGAGCGAGAGGAGCCGATTACTTCTCAGGTGTACGGGCTCTCCTTAGTCTCCCTCTTGGAATCAGTGTGATCTAAAAGAGTAAAGGGTATTCGTTAGGGGAAAAGCTTTATGCTTATATCTACAGCACAATATAGACCATGATGAAGTGAAACATTTCCTAAAACACCTCATAGCCTCCCATTCATAGTTATGGCTCACTTCACAATCATGAATAAGAACCTAATCGATGCGGTGAGTTAGATTTTGAGAACCATTAACAACCTAGTGCTCTGATATCATGTTTGTCACAATCCAAGCCTAGGGCCAAGATGTGACACAGCAAATGGGGAATGCGAAGGGATCCCAAAAAAGTCTCTCAGTATAGCAATCACACATCCTTTCTCGCAAAGGCAAAATAATCATTATAAGTTATAAAAGAAAGGGAGCAACACTAAGGGAAGTGTTGATATTGATAAAAGCAATAATGGACTGAAGCACATAGCCTAGTACATCATAGTATCCAACAACATGTCTAAGTTGGAATGGGATGAGTGCAAGATACTTCCTAGGCTCACCCTTATAATAATATGTATTCAACATAAGAAGTCTCAGCATAACAAGAATAATGTAGATAGTGTCCTCGGACTTGAGGACTCAGCAAAGCATATCTCTGAAGTATCAACTAGCCACGTGGAGGATGATTAAAAGGTGTTTCAGTCCTACAAAGTAATATCATATAGGCATAGAGAATGTTTTAGTACATTTGAATATATTAAGTATGCGTGATGCAATACAACAAGACATAAACCAACATATTTAAAATGTATAATCATAGGCAATGGATATATAAAATCTCAATATGGCATGCATGATCAATGCTTATAGTAAAACATTCTTACAAAACATTCAACTTGCATAGTACATGATACAAGTATGGGAAGAGACCTTAACCGACATAGACCAAGCGAGCTACTACTTGGAATCCAAGGTATGTCACCCTCTTGGTAAGGTGATTGAGGCATGTCACTCATTCAACAAGGTAATCGAGGCATGTCAGCACCTCCACAAGGTGTGGTCTACTTTCCATGGTAGCTGTACAATGAATAATCCAAGGCATGTAACCCCCTCGTCAAGGTGATTGAGGCATGTCATCCCCTTAACAAGGTGTGGTATAACTAGATGGATCCACTAGAAATCCATAAGAGAGATCATGTATAACCTATGATGGCACATAGTTTAGAGACTAAGATGCTATATAAGGACCCCTTGAGTGGAGCCCCCATCTTAAGCATCAATCGAGGGGAAGTCTAATCCAACAGAATACTTGAAATAATCATACTTTAGTCATAACATGAATAACATGACTTGAGTAACTCATAAAAATGCTTTACCTCTAATAGTGAGCCTAGATGTCACGACCCAAGCCTAGGGCATAGATGTGACACCGCAAATGAGAACCTAAAGAGACACCAAACAAGCCTTATAGCTTATCATTCACACATACTTGGTCGAGAAAGAAAAATAAATAACACAACAGATATAAATAAGGGAAGAGGGACTAAGGGAAGTCATGATACTTATAAAGGCATAAAAAGGTCAAGCTCATAGCATAAGTAGATTCATTATCAACAACACCGCTAACATGGAATAGAGCGGGGACCATGACACTTTCTGAGCGCACCCTCATTGTATCAAGTGTCTGACATAAAGAAATATCAAATAGAAAGAGTAGCATAGATAACATCCTAGGATTTGAGGACTCACCAAAGCTTATCTTCCGAAGTACCGAACTAGCCATGTGGAGGATAATCGATTGGTGCTTCGGCCCCTACATGGTAATATCATGTAGTCGTAGAGTATACAGTAGCATATTTGAATATACTATGTATGTAGGATGCAATGCAACAAGACCTAAACCAATATAGTCCAAATGTATAATCAATATCAATATGGCATGAATGATCAATGCTTGAAGTAAAACATGTTTGTAAATCATATATCTTGCATAATACGTAACGCATGTTGGAAGAGACCATAATTAACATAGGCCAAGCGAACTACTACTTGGAATCCAAGGCATGTCGCCCCCTTGTAAGGTGATTAAGGTACTCACCCCTCAAAAAGGTAATTGGATATATCACCCCTCCTCCCCAAAAAAAAAATGGTGATTTAGGCACTCACCCCTCAATAAGGTGATTAGGCATGTCATCCCCTAATAGGGTGATTGAAGTACCCACCCTTTGACAAGGTGATTGGGCATATCACCCCCTAATAAGGTGATTGAGGTACATCACCTCTCAACATGGTGATTGGGCATGTTACCCCCAACAAGCTGATTGAGGCATGTCACCCCCTCAACAAGGTGATTAGGCATGTTACCCCCCAACAAGGTATGGTATACTTGTAACATCACAGATACTTTTCATGAATTCAATGATTACATGCAAGCCATTAATCATTATAAAGTCACTTGACTTATAACCATGTAATATATCATCAACAAGTTGAGCATCCTTGTCAAGATATTTTATCAAACACTTGATGGTTTCATAATGGTTGTTCAAAATCATGCAATCAAGAGTGAAATAATATGAGAAAACTCAATTTAAATCAATCCACCAACATATAGTAAAACCCTCACGTAAAAAGTATCTTGAAACCCATCATCAAATCTCATAGTATATCATAGTTTCATAGCTCAAAACAAGCATAGTTTTAATAGACAAAATCAATTCATGGTACAAGCTTGAAATAGATGGACATGAATAATAAATCATTATTTCATAAAACCCAAACATAATTTATAATCATAATCTATAATAAGAGATACCCATAGAAAATACAACTTGAAAACATGCAATTTTCATAAAAAGAAAGATTGGGCTCTAAAGGTGAAAGGACCCAATGGATGAAACTCACATACCTCAAACTTGGGTTTTCTTGAGATGAACTTAAAGAGAAATAGGTTGAAGAGAATCCTTGAGTTCAAAGTTAAGCTTGAAATCCTTGAAATTTTAATGTAATATTTGGTTAAGAATTGGAGAGGTTTTTGAGAGGGTCTTGAGTGATATAGAGTTGAAAAATGGCTAAGTACAGGTGTTTTCATGCATAAGTGGGCATGGGGCTGTGACCCCAACGCCTTTGTCCGATAGAAAAACAAAGGAAAAACGTATACTGGTTTGCGTCTTGATTCTGCATATTGACCTAACGCGAAGGCTAATTTAACATTAAGTCACACCCCTAGAATGTTGCGTCCAGGGCACAAATGCTCTCTGGAAATCATATATTAGAAAATTTTATTTTTCACTATGGGTCCTCTAAAATCTGGGTTATACATATTTCTCGCTCCATTTTGCCTTCTGATCGAGAATATGAAGTCAGATTTCCAATATTACGAATGAATTTTGTGATATATAGAAATTACAATTATGGGCATTTTTAAAGCACAAATTTGGGGCGTTTAACTAACTTGAACATGAAAATAGATTATAATCATACGTGATCCCTTGCTCCAACATGAATGGCTCACAAAAGATAAAAATCATGAAATAGGACCTAACTTGATACTTGTAACATCATAGATACTTTTCATGAATTCAATACATACATGAAAGCCCTTAATCACCATAAAGTTACTTGACTTGTAAATCATGTAATGGATCATCAATAAATTGAGATCTCTTGCCTTGACATTTTATCAAACACTTGGTGGATTCATGATGCTAGTTCAAAATCATGCTTTTTGAGTGTGAAATAAGATGAGAAAACAAAATACAAATCAACCCACCAACATGTAGTAAAACCCTCATGTAGGGTACCTTGAAATCCGTATCAAAACTCATAATAGATCATAGTTTAATTGCTCAAAATATGCATGATCTCAATAGACAAAGATCAACTCATAGTGTAAGCTTAAAATAGATGCATAATCAATAATACTTTGTTAAAACCCTATCATAATTCGTGATTATATTTAATAATAATAGATACTCATAAATAATACAACTTGAAATCATGCAATTTTCATAAAAAGGAAGATTTGGCTCTACGGATGAAAGGACCCAATGGATAAAACCCACATACATCAAACTTGGGTTTTCTTGAGATGAGCTTGAAGGAAACATAGAGCTTGAAGTGAATCCTTGCGTCCCAAAGTTAAGACTGAAATCCTTAAATTTGGTATAAGATACTTGGTTAACTCTTTGAGAGCGTTTTGTGATGGTTTTGAGTGATATAGAGTTGAAAAATGGCTAAGTATGTGTTATTTCACATTTTAGTGGGCATGGGGCTATGACCCCAATGCCCTTGGGCACAAAATAAAAACTAAGGAAAAAGTTGAACTGGTCCACGTCTAGTCCGTGATGCAAACCCATCGCAGAGGAATAAATAACACTGATCTGCGGCCCTAGCGCTTTGCAACCAAGGTGCGGATGCTCTCTGAAAATCATAATTTAGCAAAAATCATTGTGTGCTACGGGTTCTCAAAAATCTGAGTTACACCCATCTCCCACTCAATTTTTCCCCTGATAGAGAACATGAAGTCAGATTTTTGATATCACGCATTAATTTTGAGATATATAAAAGTTACGATTATGGGCATTTCAAAACACATTTTTTAGGTGTTTCAATTATGACTCATAAGGGGGTTTCGTCTAATAAATCTTCAGAAAGTCCCAATCTTTGATCCTCAGGGCACGAACCGTGTTGTACAACTCATAAATCAATTCATGAGCCATCTGTATATTCGTAGGACTAACTTTAGAAAATCAGCCCCTAACTGGAATTGTCCACGAAGCCACTTCATGACCTGTAGAATGAACTATGGACCGTAAAAGGTTTTGTATCACCTAGAAAATCAGCAACTTCTGTATTTCTCCCTAAATTCAAGGCCAACCCTGTAATCATTCAAACATAACACAAAATCACATAAAACCAACTAACATCGCATTGAGAACATACAAAATTCTAAGTTTTAACCATCAAAAGTGTTGTATTTTGACAGCACATCAGCCACCACTAGGAAACATGCAAAACAAAAGAGTTAATTAATACATGCATGCACACTTTCCAAGAATTATGATTTATCCAGTTTTACCTTGTTAGTTCTTCATGGTTCTTAGCTACTCATGATTTGTATGGATGCAAGACTTATGAATTTGAAAAACATAATAGAGTACTTACACAACTGAATTAAGAACAAGTAAATCCAAGCTTCAATGAGAATCCAAGATTATAAAATCAAATCAAAGTACAAGTGTTTCTCAAAACTCTCCAATGTTTTCTCTCTTTAATATCACTATTAACTCTTGAATAATAACCTTCTTGAGTAATAATCTAAAAACCTATTTAAACTACAAGTTCTAAACAAAATAGGATAACTGGGTTAGCACGCCTCAAGAACAGCTTTACGGGCCATATTGTATTCCACGGCCCATAACGGCTCTTGTACATTGTTGCTTCAAAACTAGACTTGTGATATATGAAACCCAGCTACAGCCCATGAAGTGTTCTACGACCCATAGGATGTTTCGTCTGATGAATATTCAGGAAGTCCTCCTTCTCTGATCCTCAAGGAATAAAGCATGATCTATGACTCAAAAAGTTGTCCACTACCTAACTGCATGTTCATTGAGAAAACTTCAGAAAATTAGCACCTCAATTGAATTATCCACAAAACCTCCTTCGTGGCCCGTAGAATGCACTATGTGCCATAAAGGGTCTCATATATCATCAAAAACAACAACTTTTACATTTTCTTCACAAAATCAAGGTCAACCCTGGAATCCTGCAAATAAAATACAAAACACATAAAATCCACTAACATCACATTGAGAACATATAAAATTTCAAAGTTTTAAAGATTAAAAGTACTGTATCTTGATAGCACATCAACACCCTCAACTTAAAATTATTGATTGTCATCAACCGATGGACATAATCTATATAAGTAGTATAGTAAGACACATACCACAACCTAATGGCATGTATCACTTTAGACATAAGCACATACACCCATACAACTTTTTAAAACAAAATCGGATAGCCATCTAGCAAACCAGTACAGACTAATGCATGCGGCAAGACAACTATGACAACTGAGGTACTATCAACCAGTCACAATCACTGAATAAGTCTAATGCTAATAATGTAATGAGAGTACCCTTATAGAAAGAAATCTCATATCAGCTTTTTGCCTTGCTTTTGCACTTCATTTTTTTTTTAGTTCACAACTAAGGGATTACTTATTTTTCTTTCACCCAATACATGAGTTTTCTCCTTTTCTATGTCTCACTAACTTTCCCTCTTATTTTCTGTTTCACCCTTACACCAGCCACCCTCAACTTAGGCTTTTGACCTGAGTTGAGATGCACATTATCCATAATCAGCACTAAGGCCACTTTTGGTAACCACCCTTAACTTAGGTTTATTGCCTCAGTCTAGATGCACAATGCTCAAGGAAGGACCAGGGCCAATTTCAGAATTTTATAGCTAACAAGGCTATGCTACTTAGATGTTTGCAAAGAGTAGGTACATGTCAGGCTCAAACATTAGGATCAAGGGATATTCCATTTTTTTGTTGGTCATTTAGGATAAGTTGACTTTTTAAGAACAATGGCCTAAGATACTTTCCTAATCCAATTAATTTACAGCCTAACTTAGAGTAACATGGCAAGTTCTGAATTAGCACACAAGACATAAATTTAGCAAATTAAGCTCACACTCATATAGCACTGATTACGTTATCAACAAAAGACTCTATGATCATGTTTTCTATCTCAATTTAACCTCACTTATTCAAACAAATATTGTCAACATGCCTAAACATACATGGTTTCTATCTAGACTAACAAATCAAAATTTGGCAGATTTTAAGAAAAGTTATTTTGGACTTTTTCCACCCTTTCTAAGCCTAACATTGATGTTTTTACACCTAAATAAAATCATAATCATGTTAGATTGATCTTTTTATGCTAAAACACTCTCTCAAACATAGAAGAAAGGGTTCAAGAGAGAAAAGGGCTAGGGTTTGAAGACAAACTTGAGAATTCTTCAAAGATACTTCAAGGTTCAAAACTATTAGACATGTAAGGACAACCAAAACATGGATTTTGTTCTTTCATGTGCCCCATAACCCGGATTAATGGTGATGTGAGTAACTTGAGTCACCCATGAATGTTTCTTGAAGGTTTTTTATAAATTCTAATGCATATCTATATATTTTGCATGGATTACTATTTTTGTGAATAAAATACTTGAATTACAAGATTTTCCCATACTACAAGAATCCTAGCCTGATTTCTTATTATTTTTATATATTTTTCTTAAATGAGCATGTCTGAGTATAATTTGAGCCTAAAGAGTATATGGAACCCATAAACGCAATTCAACATTTGTTCTCCTAAATACTATAAGTAACAACGATGCATGATTAAGTCCATATAAGTCATAAGCTAAACCTAAAAATGATGTAACCCAAAGGGTTGATAATTGATGTGACGAGTTGATCTAATGAATATCCAATGACACAAGATGAATGAGTTAACCAAAGGGTTGATATCTTATGAGCATATTGAGTCTTGGGGGGAGTATTGCGCAACAAATTGAGTAAGAATAAGTCTAACTCAAAATCAATAACTACGTAGCCGACATTAGAGAGGAATGAACTGTAAAATTGGGTGTTTCCTATTGTCCCAAAATGTGGACTTGATGTTATTGATTTTGGATCCATTGACGGGATGTCCTGTACCCTCGGTAGCGTATTAGATGGATATGGCAATGAAACACCCCAATTGGAAATGCTAATAATCATAATTTCCTTGTATCTCAAAAATCATGTGTAATATCAAAAATTTGGCTTCATATTCTCGATCAAGGGGCAAAATTGAGTGTGAAATGGGTATAACCTAGATTTTAAAGGACCTATAGCGAAAAATAAATTTTACTAATTTACAATTTCCAGAGCACTTTCATGCCCTGGCCGTGGCGCGCCAGGGATTCAGATTAGTGTTAAATTAGCCTTCAAGTTGGGTCCGCATCACGGACCAGACGTATCCCAGTGTAAGTTTTTCCTTGTTTTTTTTATCTCGGCAAAGGGAGTTCGGGTCATAGTCCCTTGCCCACTTATGCACGAAAACACTCATACATAGCCATTTTTCAACTTTATATCACTCAAGACCCTCTAAAAAATCTCTCCATGACTTAACCAAATGTTTCATTCAAATTTCAAGGGTTTCAAGCTTAACTTTGGAACTTAAGGATTCTCTTCAGTCTCTAAGTTCTCTTCAAGATCCTCTCAAAAAAATCCAAAATTGAGGTATCTGGGTTTCATTCATTGGGTGCTTTCACCCATGGAGCCGAATCTCCCTTTTTATGAAAATAACATGTTTTCAAGTTCTATCATTTGTGGGTATCTCTTATTATAGATTATGATCATAGAATAAGTTGGGGTTTTATGAAATGTTGATTGATCATGCATGTCTATCTATTTCAAGCTTATAGCATAAATTAACTTTATTTATTGAGACTATTCATGTTTTGAGCTATGGAACTATGATCTATTATAAGATATGATGATGGATTTCAAGGTATCCTACATTTTGGTTTTACTATATATTGGTGGGTTGATTTGCATTTTTCTCATATTATTTCACTCCTGAATTGCATGATTTTGAACAGGCATTATGCACCCACCAAGTGTGTGATAAAACATCTTTTCAAGGATTCTCATGTTATTGATGACCTATTACATGGTTTATAAGTTAAGTGACTTTATGATGATTAAGGGCTTACATGTATGGATTGAATTCATGAAAAGCATCTATGATGTTTCCAGTAGACCGAACGTACTAACACATACTCTATGCCTAAATGATATTACCATGTAGGGACCAGAACACATCTTGATCATCGTCCACGTTGCTAGTTTGGTACTTCAGGATATAAGCTTTGGTAAGTCCTCAATACGAGGATGCTATCTATGCTACTCTTGTTATTTGATATTTCTTTGTGTCGACTATTTAATACTATGAGGGTGAGCCCTGAAACCATCTTGCCCCCTGCTCCATTCTATGCTATAGGTGCTATTGGATAATTGATGTACTTATGCTATGAACTTGACTCTTTTATGCTTTTATAAATATTAAGACTTCCCTTAGTCTTGATGTGATGTTAAAATACAGCACATTTGATTCCTAAAAAGAGAGATTTTGTGAGTCCTCAATACAACTTTTTGTGTGTTTTTGTATTGTTCTTGCAGAAAAGTTAGATAGGTATGACTTTGGAGAAAAATTACAGACTTTGCAGAAGCATAGGACATAGGAGCTCACCTGCGAGTTGTAGCTCAAGCTATGACTTGTGTGTATCATAGCAAGAAACAAAGACCAAAAACATAGAAATCTGCTAAGTGGAGGTCAACCCCGTGAGCCCATCCTACGTGTCATAAATTGTACTATGACTCGTATAGGTGGACTCGTAGAAAGAATCAGAGAGACAAAATGTAAGACCAAAAATTGAAGGCATAGACTACAAGAGGAGCATACGAGTCCTATCCCAAGTAATGACTCATACTAGTGGTTCATACCAGTTGAATCCAAAATGCCAAGAACCTGATACAAGACCCCGACTAAGACTCGTAGGTCACCCTACGAGTCGTACCTATGAAGCGTACCAGCTTCCACTGTCTTTTTTGTTTAATTTTTAAGGGTATTTTGTAACTACTATAAATAGGTTTAATTAGGATTTTATTACGAGATTCCAGACTGTAGAACATAGAATTTACCTTTGAACATTCTCTCAAGAATCTTTTAGGGTTTTATCTTAGTTTATCATTTTCTCTTGGAAAACCCATTTTGGGAATTGAAAATCATCCTTTGTACTCATTATCAATCTATCAATCTTTTGGGTTTGAAACTTGTGGTGTCTACGCTTTTCATTTCTTGTTGTAAAACTCTCAACTATGCCTTATATTTGCATTTTTATTGGTTTTGCTTTAGTTTCGAGTAGCTAAATACCCACAACTTGGTATTGTGGGAACCATGGGTTGTTGACTTAGTATGACCTAGGCTTATTGCATTTCTATGATTGCGGTTTTACATGTATTATCTAATTCCCATCTTATTGTTTGTCGTTTAGTGGTGGCTAATACCAAACCCGGCCTACTATCACGATCCTGACTAATATAGTAACGAATAGGAAAAGGGAAATAGATGAAAGAATTTGATTGATATGTCCTCGTCTAATCAACCAAACATGACCAAGGGGAGGTTGACTGGGACAATATGTTACGTTAGTTGGCATGCCATGGTGGCCGACCAAGTGCCATTGTGAAATTTGATCTTCACCTTCACAAAAGGGCCGGAAGAACCTAAGTTATCATCCTGCACGAGAATCTCCAATTGTAGTCATGTTATTTAGGAAAATCGAGTCAACGAACCATGGGGAACACGATACCTAAGTTGTCCCCAAAATTGAGTGTTTCCTCGTGTTATATTTTAGTATATATTTTATATTATTTTGTTTTTGAATCATAACCCCCTTATTTAAATATTGTAGTTAAGAATACTTGAAATGATTAGTAGTGAAGTCTTGTAGTCAAGCCCTGTATTCCCTGTGGATTAGACCCCAACCTTCGATTAGGTTAACTGCTAACAGCGGTCGATTTCTTATTGTAGTGTAAACATCATCAAAAAATTATGATGCCATTGCCACGGAATACAACTATGTTTGGACTTGAGTTCACTATCAGTTATTTCTAGTGTTGATTTCTAGAATCTTGTGTATTTTACTTTTGTTTTTGTTTTTTTTTTTTGTTGATTTTAAGTTCAGGTTGGTTAGCACTTTGACTGAAAAAAAGTTCTACATTGCAAACGACTTGTTGAAAACCTTGCAGAGGCGAGCCCTATTCTATGGGAAAGAATCCAAAGACCCCAAACTTAACTGCATAAATTTACTCAAACATTGAGGGGGATTCTTGGGACAAGGCATCTTACTTGTGAGGCCGTGGCTCTCCAGGCATTCCCTATGACTCTCCGGATTAAAGCTATTGAATGGTGTTCAATTCTCCCACCCGATGTTTGTTCTAACTAGGGGGAGGTACAGAGAGTCTTCCTCATGAACATCTATAAAGAGTCTAATAAGCAAAAGCTACAGAACAACATCTGCAATTTAAAAGAGGTTCCAGGAGAACCTCTGTGCTTGGGAAAGATACAAGTAGTGTTTGGCAACAAATGAAAACCATGGTGTAACTGATGATGAATTGGCAGCTAGTTTCTACCAAGCATTAACGTCCGAGCAATAAGGGCATGCTGACGCATTATTTGGAGGGGACTGTTGGGAGTTTCTAAGAAGACAATTTATTTAGATAACTGAGCATATGGACAAGCTATATTTAGTTGCCCAAGTCTACCAACCCTTGCAAGGACAGGCCGGACTATCCACTAGAGCATTGAAGAGAGCCCCAGGTAAACCAAAATGTGAGAATGTGTCAAATTAGCCGAGGTTACTGCCCCAGAATTGCATCACTGATAAGCTGACCAGGATTGAGCATATACTTGAACAAGTCCTCATCAAGGTCAGTAAGAAAGATGACATTATTAGGGAGATAAAGTTTGATGTTATCAAAAGTAACTACAAAGTGGAAAAACAAACATTGTCAATGCAAAGGCTCGGAGATAGGATGGAGTAGCTTGCTGAGAAACTGGAGGCCTTACGAGAAGGGCAGAGGAGGAATAGGAGGAGCAGTGATGGAACTCATGAAGAAGTCTGCTTATCTATGATGGCATGGTCGAGCCGCAACATTAAACAGGGCGCTTCTTGTGATGCAACCCAAGTATTTGTCTATGATTTTGGACTATTTAAATTTAGGTTATTTTTTTGAATTGCTAAGTAGTAATTTGATGCTCGTTTTGTTGTGATGAAGTATTGGTTAAGTTGTATTGTTCTAGACATTAGTATATCTTGTAGTGTGATCTATAGGGACTGACCAAAATCTATAGAGTTGAAGAAAATAACATGTGTAGTAGCTTCTATGAGCAGGCCTACGAGTTGTAACAAGCTCAACTTACTCGCAGTCATGCTTTGTAACGGGAAAAAGTGAGTATATGATGTTGGCATATACACTACGAGACAACCTTACAATTTGTATGGTCTCTTATGAGTCATAAGTGGGGTTCATAGTACCTAGGTATGATTCTTAAATTTTTGCAAGTGTTGGTGTGTTATGACAGCCTAGGACTTGTAGTCGGGGTCTCATTACCTCGATCAGTAGCTTTTTAATTGATGACCCGATTTTCGTATAAAAGGGGTCAAAATTACATTTGACCCTTAATTTCATTCTTAACCCTAAGTCTGGCGATTCCCCCCTAAATCTATCTCTGTATTTCTCTTTTCCGATCAAAGTGCAGGCTACCCACATCATTTTCCAGCAAGGTTCTGGTTAGATCAGTATTCTCTAGGGGTTCAACATGGTTTTGAGTATCTTTGCTTTGGTTAAATTCTTTGATCAATCAGTAAGCCTTGCGGTTGAATTTAGCACTCTTTTGTGTTAAGCTTATTTCTTAGATGACTGTATGCTTAGTTTAATGATGTTTAATAATGCCATGTGGTGATTTTTTATCTATACATGAAATCTAGAACTTTTATTCTTTGAAAAGTCTTCTTGTGATTCAAACCTTGTCCAAATTCTTGAGTGGGAAATTGTAAATGTGAAGATTATTAGTTCATGGAATGGAATGCTTAGTTCTTGCCCAACGATTGTATGAATTGTTGTCCGATTTAGAATTTAGGAGGTGTGGGCTTGTTTCATGAGCCTTAACCTGTTGGAGTTAACTGAAATGGTCTGAATGTCACTGGCATATCTATGGAACATCTTATATATATTAAGTGAGCTTGGAATGTATATTGTTTTTGGTGTGCTTGACGTAATGTGGAACTGATTTGGACTAGATGATGGTTGTTTTTACCTTTCTGATGACATTGTGGAATTTCTTATATGCCAAATAGTTTTTTTACCTCTTACATGCCAAGTATTTTGAATTGTGTTCCTAGCTTGTGCTTTGCATGAGGAAATAAAAGGCACTACTGTGTATTCTATTTTAAGCTACGAGGCACTCATACAACGAGTAAGTTCCCCTACAAGTCATTGTGATCCCATGTAGAAAACACCAATCACATGTGATTCCTTCATATTTCTCATACGAGACCCACCTCTGACTCGTAGTGATGGTCTCATAAGTTTATCTGAGTTATTAAAATTTTTTTCTGGAAATGGGTACGAGCCCAAACTATGACTCATAGGCCATCCTATGAGTCGTAACTGTCCCTCATAACTGAGATTAGAAAGCATTTTTCTAAGCATATTTGTTATGAAGCTAGTATATGACTCATAGGTCACCCTACGAGTCGTAACTGCACTGGTACCTGCGAATCTGCAGCTGATCAGTGCACTGTATCTAAGTTTTCTCTTAGTGTTTAGATTTATATTGTTAGTTTGTCCTTGTAGTTTCTATCTGTTTCAAACAATATGGTGATCACGTTATATTTATGGGTTGACTCTTTAGGTTATATGGAACCAAAGTCTAGAAAAGAGGCTACTAAAGTTTTGAGAAGATAGTTGAGGGATGACCCCTCTGATGATGAAACATCTGAGGGCTCTGTGGAAATTCACAAAGTCCAAATAGACCCCGAGGCAACTGTGCCTTAGACTCGAGCCCGTGCTACACAAACACCCATGGAAGTTACTAGTCCCTCTCAATTTGAAGAGGAGGGCAGTGAAGATGGGTCAGATGATGGCCAGTCACTTTCAGATTCGAAGTCCATTGAGATATCTCATACACGACCTGAGGAGACTAGTTCTCAACCTTCGGTGGATTGTACAACCAGTGTCACTTCCACGAATCCCGAAAATACTATATGGTGTGTTTCAGGCATGCAGGAGATATATGACAAAGGGTTGGAAACAAAGGGTCCAGGAAGGCCAGTTCGATAATTTCATGAGGAATCGAGACTCAATGATTCTGGAGTGAGCAGAGTACCTCATTTGGATAAAGAGATTAAGCATCACAGAATTGTATGGCTTTCACAAAACTTAGGCACGTATGCCCCAAATCTAGTCCGGGAATTCTATGCTGCTTATTATGCACCTATTCTCTAATATCTTCCTCTAGGAAGAAGACCATACAGCAGCCGAGGTTATGAGAAGTTCTAGTGCGGGGTGAAGTTGTTCATATTTCAAAGGAGACTATCAGGAGGGTTCAATGCAGACCAGACTATATATTACCTCACTCCACCGCAGAGTATGATGCGAAAATTGCTAAAATGAGGAATGTAGTAAGCAAGAAGAATGTTTATATGAAGAGAGAGTTACTTAAATGGATATCCAGCCAGATATGAGAGGAGGGTGTGGAACCTATGTGGGTTACAAACAACACTACTAAGATCGTGAAATCCCACCTCCAATTCAGAGCCATGTTTTGGTGGTCTATTATTCGTTGGTGCATCAGACCCACCTTTACAAATAATGTGATCACCTTAGAAAGGGTAGTAATACTAGCTAACATTCTGGCTAGTTACGATATCGATTGGGCACGAGTCATGCTTGAACAGATCCACGAGTCATTAATTCGTACTCAGTCTTCATTACCTTTTCCCCTCTTAATACATCAATTGTGTAATGAGACAGGGGTGCATGTTACTCTGCATTTCAATCCACATGTACAGGCCTTACACATCATGGATCGTAGTTGTATAAAGGCTTATGAGAACCCAGTGGACCTACAGAGCATAGTTTCCCTCTGATCCTAGATCCATTACTAGTAGAGCCTCAGACTTTTAGGTCTACCTCTTGCTGCTACCAGAACTATCACAGTTGTTACCGACACTACTTCATCTGCCATAGAGCCCACGTCAGGTGTGGAGATTGAGTCCACGCCATCTTTCAGTACTCCAACACCACCAACATCTACTTTGCAGGTTGATTCTATTATTTCTACTATTGGTTTCAGGAATTATTACACAGGGTAGCTACGACGGAGTCCATGATTCCGTCTCTATAAGCTCAGGTCCGGCCATTGGTTGATCAGACTGTACGGGACTTTAAGGAGAGGATGAATGCATTTACCCATGCATTGGTAGATGAGAGAGTCAGAGCGGTGCATGCCTGAGTCAATGTATTTGAGGCAAGAGTCTAGCTAAGACTTTATAGTTGTAGGCTAGCTGACATGAGTGTGATGACTACAGAGTTGGCCAAGTTCAAGGCCAACCTATTACAGAGGTTAGTAGCACCTGTTGCAGTCCCATAGGTAGCACCGATGGGAGACAAAGTGTTTGACTGGCTAGCTGAACGCTTGTATACTCATGGAAATAGGCCCCTTGAGATTGATGCTCCAGAGATGAGCCAGAATAAGTCTCAACCTAATGACCCCACAGCCACGGTGGAGGAGACAAAATCAGAGGAGGTAGTGTAGGAGTCGATATTGGTAGCCATACAATGTGATAAGGAGTAGCAGCATCCACATAGAGAGGGTAGTTCACCTGCAGCTGCAATCCAAATTGCTATAGAGGAGATAGTGCCCTAGGACCACACAGATCAGCCAGAGACTGGTGCCTGATACACCATGATGTTTGATTTCTTTTGCCCCTTTTCTTAATTCTTCAGGCATTATAAAGGCTATTTTGGGAGTAGTATTGAGCACCGATATAAGTGAGAATAATCATATCTTGAACTCATAAAGT
>JAABOM020087127.1:0-29866 GCA_011800125.2 Solanum clarkiae | reverse complement strand
AAGAAGAGGAACAACCAACTGCTGAGCAGGATGTCCGACAAGAGCCAACTACTCCACTAACCTCGCCAACAGTAGCTTAAGATGACTCACCACCATCATTCCTGAATGAAAGAAGCATGGAACATGCAAGGAATTTAGGAGACATCTACGAAGATACTGAAAGGTTAGAGGATCTAACTCTCCTATGCCTAAACATGTTGAGTGAATAGAAAGTAAATATCCTTAGGGAAAGAATGCAGACAAGAAAACCCCTCGGACTTAAAAATTGGGATAGTTATATGCCATGGTTACCAGACTTCGCCGAGACCTATAACTGATCACACCCCATTGAAAAAGTTTTGTATTATTCTCAATGCAACAAAATATAACTAAAGCAAAGCATAAAGGTCAAAAAAATATACTTGGGTGCCTAAGCGCCCGTCTCTGACTATGTCTAACCATCCTCAACCTACTTGGGCGGTCTTCTCAGTGTTGGCACCATGCTCTGGAGGGTCCAACACCCTTTATCCTCTCAAGCTCACGTGACTGTCGGGCCATCTCATCTGTAATGGAGCCTCGTCTGGTAGCCTCAAATTGCTCCCTCTATATCAACTTCATTTGTCGCCTCACAATATCTGGATCATCATCCTCAAGATGAGGCCTCTTCCCAAGGGCTTGGAGTGGTGTCTCCTCTTAAGTAAAAAACGTCAACAACTGCCCCAATAGTATCAGGTGGAGGAAGCACAAGCTATGCTAATGCTATTGCTTTCATCTCTATATGAAGCTAATGGATCTTCTCTCGAATGGCTGTTGACTATCAAATCAGCAGGTTGGGCTGAACTGAGGTTTTTCTCCAGTCTCCTCTCAAAAGCATCAATATGGTCGTGTACTCGGTGCATGTCTTTCCTCAAGTGTGGTGGCCTGGCAAACCTAAGTCCTGATCTATTGTAGCAACTAAGTCAACTAGGACTCATCAGTGCGAGCTTGTTGCTGCGACAGAGTCTGAATTGATGCTACAAACACGTATAACATATCGACGGGGGAAGGATGTGTGGGCACGACCTCTGGTGCAGGAGTAGAAGTAGTAGCAGGCCCTGTCTCTCTCCCAGCCTCTATCTGTGGAGGCCCCTCAGTTGCTGGAGAAGTAGTAGTAGAAGATGAATGAAGCTTAGACATTAATAAGGATATATAGTATCCTATATCTAAGCATGTTACATATGATCATTTATTTGCAGCATTCAAGACTTTTATTAATGCAACTTCTACCTTAACGAAGCCAACAACCTGAACTAAGCTCTTCAAGATTCAAGACGGATAGAGGCTATGCAGACTGAAATACAACTTTACAGATCCATAATACTTAAAAAATAGATGATCTACCTCAAAATTTTTTTTTAATTAGTTGTAGGTGGATTTATAAAATTAAATACAAATCTACAAGTGAAATAGGAAGATTTAAGGCATGGTTAGTTGCTAAAGGGTAAAGTTAAAAAGAAGGGAAAGATTGAAAATAAATTTTTTCTCTTGTAGTTAAGATGGTCACTGTCAGAACCATGCTGCCATAGTTGTGTCAAGACATTAATACGTTTATAAAATAGAGGCGTACAATGCTTTCTGAAATGGTGATTTACAGGATGAAATTTACATGAGACTACCACAAGATTTTATAACTCAAAGAGAGAAGAAGGTATGTAAACAAGTAAAATCATTTTATGACATTAACTAGGCTCCAAATGTAATGACCTGGTTGATCATTTTTGACATTATTTGTGAAATTTACTTTTCACCCTTTCATAAGTTGCTTTGGGCCTATTTGAACTATTTGAACGGTTGAAATTAGCATTTCGAATTTTAAAAGTTGAAAATATAAATTTTTGCATCTTTTGGAAGCTTAAGTTGTTGAAAAGTGAGGTTTTGTGTCATTCTGAACTTTGGAGGTCAGAGCAGGGATCTATCAATTCCATTAGCTCCGAAATGTTGGAACTGAACTATATGAAGTTGCAGAACTGAATATAAAGTTAAAATGAGCTTTTTAGACCCAAAGTTGTGATTTTTATCGTTTTCAAAATCAAAGTTTGACTTTGGTCAACATTCGAAGTCCGGAAGTTTGATCGAAACTTTGACATTTTCAGTAGTTTCAAATGGTGAAACTAATGCTAAAAATGGTCCCTTCGTAATTTTTTAGAGTTTTCGAGGGCAGTTTGGGCATTTTGAGTATTAAACTAGTTTTATTAACTTGCATTGGTAAATGTGTCAAGAAAATCTCAAAATCAAATTCTAATGATTCTGTTGAGTTCAGATCACTGTTTGTGGTATGGGTACATATAAAGTTTGTGAAATTCTTAGTTCGAATGAGTTTCGGGGGTCCGATTTGAGTTTTGGCAATTGCAGGTATGGGGTATCTGGTGCAGTCCCATTTTATTCTTCGCCTTTTTGGAGGTATAACGCTTTTCCTTCTCCACGATTGCATATAATTCTCTACCTTCTCGGAGTACATTTTAACTGAATCAGTTTAAAGACATAAAATCACCATTTTACTTCATTTTCAATATTTCAAGCTTTGAAAGACGATTTTTGAAGAGAGTTTTCAGAGAAATCTTTCGGGTAAGTGTTTCTAACATTGTTTTGATTAATATTCGTGGTTTTTATCATGATTTTTGGCTTGAATTTCATGATTTTGAATATCCAAAATTGAAAATTTTTGGTCTATGATGTTGAAACTTTAACTGATGATTTCTTTATTGATTTATGCTCAATTTTAGTGGGATTTTTATCCACAAACTTTATTTTTCATGTAGAATCCAATTTTTGAAGTCAATTTTCAAATTTGAGACTTTTGAATTTTGGTAATAATTTTGACCATTTTTCCCCTAAGCCGCCAAAATGGGTATCAAAATGCAATTCTTGATACGTAGGATCCATTTTTGATAGTATTTGATTGATTAATGCAGCATTTGGAGGTCTGAGTTTATTGAAAGCTTGTCCGAGTGTGATTCCTACACCGAGATAGGTTCGGCTTATATTTTTGGGACTAAATTTGAGTTATTGAGTATGTTTATGTGATAATTGTGAAATGTAGACTGGATTATGATCTTATATCATGATATGATTGAATTTTATGGGAAAATGAGATTGGTTGTCCTGAATATTGAGAAAATAATGATTTTATTAACCAATTGAGATGAAATCATGTGTTTTGAGATAATTGGGATAGTATTATGATAATACGAGGCTTGAGATAGTTCTTTGTTATTGTTGTGACTAATTGATGATGAATGTTAACAAATTAAGAGTTATGATCCTATTTGGGTACTTGTGGAGTTTATTTCAATGACATCTGGTTATTTGTGAGTTGGTGATGAGATGAGGCATGGTATAGCCATATAATGTTAATACTCCATTTTTGCTTTGGTATAACCATATTTTATATTGACTAGTTGCATTGGTATGCACAGATCTTATGCTCCATAGTTGCATTGTTATGCACATATCTTATACCGGACTGGGTACATATGCACAGATCTTATTGATTGGGTTGCATTGATATGCACACCTATTATATATTTCCGATCGCATTGATATGCACTCATCTGATACATGATTAGATGCATTGTTATGCATATTCCTCATTACATTTGCATCACTGGAGACATTAGGATTCATGTTGAGACATTAGTTATGGCCTGAGACACCTCGAGATACTTCTGATTATGTCCTGCAATGCCTTATTATATGTTTTAGTACATGGCCTGTGGCGCCTTATTATATATTTTAGTACATGGCCTGTGATGCCTTTGGGTTCTATCTTGTAACTTTGGCTTGATAGATGTGTACATCAGCCTCGCGACAATTGTAATTTCACCTCGTTCATGACCTACAACGCCATTGCATTCATGCATAGCGTTGCATTGCATAATTGGATTTGTTACCATCTATAATTTCATTATTCATGATTTTATTGTATTATGTACTAACCATTTTGATGCAGGTTATATGATTCTTTGTTATTAAATACCTATTCGATTTCTCTTGCTCAGTCGTTTAGACTGGGTAGGTACATTTTGTTGTACTCACCCCTACTTTGTTTCCTCACTGCAAATTGAGCATAGGATTCAGGATAGGGAAGTTGATCATTCTATCCGAGCATTATAGATAGCATCTAGATCTCGGCGGTAAGGCTCAAACTTCGAGTCGTCGTAGATCATTTTTTATTTAATCTTAGACTATGTATCAGATATTATGAGACAGTATCGTATTTTCTTTTGAAATAGTCACATTTACCCTTCAGCACCATTTTACATGCTCTTGTATCCATGGCTCTTGGTTTTAGGAGATTTCGCATGTCTTTTGAGTTTGTTTCCTATTTATTTATCTTTCTTTTGTTGCGATCGATTTTGAGTCATGATAAGTTTGGTATCAGAGCACCAGGTTCATTGGGCTCATGAGTCAAGAGCAAGGTGTATAGTAGAGTCTCGCGGATCGATGTGTAGACTTCCACACCTATCTTCGAGAGGTTAAAAGAACTTGTTAGGAAAGAGTTTTCACATCTTACTTTCATTTGTGCATTGCTTTGTATTATCCATGTTGAAAGTGGCTAATCTACTCCTTCTGCAAAGATGTCGACTACCAAATCCCGTCGATCTGTGGGAGAGCTTGAGGTAGCTGATGTGGCTCCCACCTGAGGTCAAAGTGGAGTTCGAGGCAGGACTAGGGGAATATGACATGTTAGAGGGGTGGATCCACCTCGAGGGCGATTGGATTGGATTCTCTAGAGCCTTTTCATGATCCAAAAAGGCCTATGGATCCTATTCAGCACCCTCATCCCCGGAGACTACACCCTCGATTCAGGAGTTACTTTTGAGGGTATTGGCTAGATTGGAGAAAGCTCCTCCAGCCCCAGCTACTGTTGAGATACCGCTGTCTACCACACGAGTTAGTCTTTTTAGTGCTCCACCGGAGCCGGCTATGATTCATGGGGGTTTATCTTTAGCTCCAGAACACCCTCCTATGACTGTTATTACTCCACTTCAGGCATCTTGACCGAGTTCGAGTACTCAATTTTAGAGTTTGGTTGTTGGTCCATTTATTGTACCTCCCTTGTTTGTGGTGCCACCATCTTCTACCAGCACAACCATTTCTACAATAGAACAGAAGAGCTTTGAGAGGTTTGTGTGGTTGCCTCTACTGCGATTTGATGGAACTCCTTGTGATGGAGCTTATGATATTCCATCAGAGTGCTAGGATCGGTTGTGTAACCTGGCTATTCGGGAGTCGGATGGGGTTGCCTACACTTGATATCAGTTCACCGGCCTTACTAGGGAGTGGTGGAGGTTAGTGGTATCTTGTTGGACTGTTAAATCTCCAGCTATGACCTAGGGATAGTTCATCGAGATATTTTTGGAGACACCATGCCTTATAGACTCCGCGATGAGTTTGATAAGCTACAACATGGATCTATATTTGTTTCTAACTACAAAGGCTAGATTTCATACGCTATCCAAATATGCCTTATCTAGTATCCATGCAGAGTTTGAGAGAATTAGATAGTTTGCCAAGGGCTTGGCAGGGTATCTTCAGGAGGCTACAACTTGGTGTTGGCTTGAGGTACTTTCTAGAGTGTGTGGATCACACTCATATGATAGAGTGTATCAGGCAAGATAGACAGGATGGCAGAAAGAGGTTCCATTGACATAGACAATTTAGTTGATACCCATCACGGGACCAAGAGATTCAGAGGTAGGGCCATTAGGGATGGGCAGTTCTGGCAGCTCTTCCATCATTTGATAATGTTGATAGATCTAGATCTACTCAGGTGGGTAGTTGATGTTGCCCAAGTTATGCCTCCTTTTTAGAGGATAAACTAGTTGCTGCCAAGATATAGAATCTAACCAAGGTTAGGGTCGATCCCACAGGAAATATATTGACTCACGAAAAGTCATCAATATGCAATCCAAGTAGTTAACCAGAATGTAAAACTAAGCTAACTATCACAAGAGAAATCAATATGGAGAGAATCTAAGGTATTGTATTCCCCATGATTCCTAAACTTAGTATCATCGGATAACCTAATTCTTTTCTAGTGTATGACATGCAACATGGTCATTTAAGTTCACCAAGCCCTTTGGTCAAAGGTGAGAGGTGAATTTCACTATGCTACTTGGCCCATCTCCATAGTGTGTATTACTAACCATTACCTATAAGTCCCAGTATAACCTCCCCTTGGCCCAGTTCGGTTGATTAGATGAGAGCACATTAATCGAATCCTGTTAATTATCTGGGTTGATTAGATGAGAACACATTAATCGAATCATGTTAATTAATCTCTTTTCCCATTCATTACTACCTTGGTCTAGTTAGTAACACTAGATGATTTCTAATGTTGACCACCACTAGAAGAGATGTAACACTAGAGAGTTAATTAATACATGCATTTACACCTTCAAAGAAATGTGAATTATCCGATTTTACTTGTTAGTTCATGGTTCCCACATCCCTAGTTGTGGATTTAGCTACTCATGCTATGTGAAAATGAAAGAATTATGAATTGAGAAGATATAATTAAATAGTTACACAATAGATTTAAGAACAAGCAAATCTAATGTCAATAAGAATCACAAGCTTGAAGATTAAATTAAATCACAAGTGTTCTCAAAGACTCGCTTGCAATCTTCTCTCCCAAAATAGTGAGTTCTCCGAGTACTAGGCAAAAAACTTCTGAAAAATAACCTAAAAGACCAATTCATAATAATTAAATTCAAGTTCTAAATAAAATGGGAGATGTGGTCGGCACATTATACGAAAGGTACTTTATGACTCGTATTGAATTAGGGTCTCGTACTTCAGCTGCTAGATTTTTTAGACTTCACTCTATGACACCCTTCTACGACTCATAAAGTGGTTTACAACCCATAAAAGGGGTTTCATCTGATGAACTTCCTGGAAGTCCAATCCTCTAATCCTCCGGGCACGAATCCTCTTGTACGACTCATAAACTCATCTACGACTCATCTACATGTTCGTAGAATCAACTTCAGAAATTAACCCCTCATTGAAAAAAATTTAATAAACCACCCTACGACTCGTAGAATGGTCTACGACCCATAAGGTGTCTCGTATAACAGCAAAAAACTCAGCAACTTCTGCAATTTTCCCCAATATCATGGCCAACCGGTAATCCTATAAAGATAAATACAAAAACGCATAAAACCAACTAATATTGCATTGAGAACACACAAATTTTCAAGTTTTAATCATCAAAAGTGTTGTATATTGGTAGCACATTAACACCCTCAACTTAAAATTGTTGCTTGTCCTCAAGTGACATTATAGTAACAAACAGACCTCAATTCAATGACATACATCACATAAATCTCAAACTCAAATACCCATATTTCAAAACAGGATCAGCTAACTATCTAGCAAACCAATGCAAACTGGTGCATATGACAACACAACTATCACAAGTAAGGTATTATCAATAGTCCAAAATCACTGAACAAGTCTAGTGCTAACAATACAATGCAAGTACCCTCACAGAAAGAAGTCCCATATCTGACAGTCAATGAAGTTTTCAAGTTTAACTTTGAGACTGTGCAAAATCACTCACTCTCACAGAAGATATTTTATGCATTATGTCTAATACCATAGGTGTGCCCCTATACTCATGACTCAGATCTTCAACTAATTGGACTAGGATCACTTTAGGACTTTCTAGGCTTGTAACGTAAGCTCAGGGGGCTTTAGTATGATACTTTGAAAAAATAGTGACTCAAGGCCCTCCTTTGACACTGTGTTTTTCTATACTTTTGTCCTACTAGCTCTATTATTTTCACCTTATTCTCCCTTTCTCCTATTTTAACCTAGTTTGGGTGTTTTCTTTTCATTTTTCATCCTTTTGCCTTGTTTTTATACTTTATTTTGCTTATAGCTTACATTTAAGGCATGACTTATTTTTCTTCAACTAGTACATGATTTTTCCCTTTTTCTCTGTATCACTAACTTACCCGTTTATTTTTATGTTACCGTTACACCAGCCACCATCTAGGCTTTTAGCCTGTGTTGAGGTGCAGAATATTCATCCTCTGAACTAGGGCCACTTTTTGGTAGCCACCCTCAACTTAGGCTTTTTGCCGCAGTCAAAGTGTACAATGTTCAAGGAAGGACCAAGGCAAATTTCAGGACTTTTTCACTACACAAGGCTATGCTCATCAGGTGTTTTCAAAGAATAGGTACATGTTAGGCTCGAACATTAGGAACAAGGGATATATCATTGATTTAGTTGGTCATTTTTAGGCTAAAGTGGACTTATTTAAGAATAATGGCCTAAGATCTTTTCCTAATCCAATTAATCTACAATCTAAGTTGGAGTAACATGGCAAGTTCTGAATTAGCACAACACACATGAATCTTGCAAATTAAGCTCACACTCACATGAGACTGCACACATTATCAACAAAATACTTCTTAGATCATGCTTTTTGTCTAAATTTACCCTTACTTATCAGAACAAATATTGTCACACACCTAGACATGCATGATTACTATCTAACTACTAATTAAAAATATTTTTGTGGATATCTTTTTTCGAATAAAACACAAAACATGCTATATGACATAAGTATTGATACTATATGCTGCACATATTATCTAAACATCCTTAATGTACCAGTTCAACAGAAAGTAAATATCAATAGGGACAAAGAACACAAGCAAGAAAACCCCGGGATAAAATATTGGGGTAGTTATGGACCCTAAGCTACTCAGACTTTACTAAGGCCTATGACTATCCACACCCTATCGAAAAAGATATGACTTGTATCCAATGCGCAAAATCAATATAAGGAGTCAAAACATACCAAGGCGCCTAAGTGCTAGGGTTCACGTTGGGTTGCCTCCCAAGCAGCACTTGATTTATTATTGCGGCATGACTTGGAAAAATTGATTACTCAGACTTCACCAACTACCCAGACTTCACTCTTCTTGTCATGACCCAAGCCTAGGGCCTGGACGTGGTACGTCGAATGGGAACCTGAAGGAACCCCATTCAAGCCTCTTAACATATCATTACACATCCTTGATCGCAGAAGTAGTAAAACAACAATAAGAGATAGTAAAAAGGGGATATAAGGCTAAGGGACATCTTTCATATCACAAATCATCAAAAGATTCAAAGGGAGTTAAGCTTATAACATCATTACATAACTTGTCCAACAACACCTTTAAACCTAGAATTTTGTTGGGGCCAAGACAAGCAATTTGTATCACCCTCATAGTCATAAGTTTTCAACATAAAGAGTGTCAATACATAACATAAATTAAGAGAAGTACGTCCTCGAAGTTGAGGACTCACCAACTTGCTTTGAGAGATATTGCACTAGCCACATGGATGAGGATGATCAAGGGTGCTCCGGTTTCTACATGGTAACGTCATGTAGTCGTAGAGTATGGGTTAGTATGTTTAAATGTACTAATTATGTAGGATGCAATGCAACAATAGATAGACAACATAATCGAAATCCATAGTTAGGGAACAAATGAAAATATAACAATATGACATGCATGAATGATACTTAAAGTAAACATGCTTATATATATAGAATATATTACATGTGTAGGAATAGGCCATCATCATAGACAAAGCAAACTTAGTACTTGGAATCTAAGGTAGACCACCCCTTAGAAGTGATTGAGGAATCAACCCCTTAATTGGTTGATGGACATGACTACCCTCCATCGGAAGTGATTGAGGTATCAACCCCTTAATTGGTTGATGGCTTACGACCCCCATCCGAGGCAATTGAGGTATCAACCCCTTAATTGGCTGATGAATATGAGCACCCTCCATCGAAAGTGTTTGAGGTATCAACCCCTCAATTGGTTGATGGCTTACCACCCCCATCCAAGGTGATTGAGGCATCACCTCTCAATTGGCTATGGTCAACTCACAACACTATAGATGTTTTTTATGAAATCAATACATATATCATCCTTTCATCATCATAAAGTCACTTAACTCATATGCCATGCATTAGGCCTTCCACAGCTCAAGATACATTAACCAGATATTTTATCAAACACTTGATGGGTGTGCATTGCTAGTGCCAAATCATGCAATTCAAGAGTGAAATCATGCAAGTAAATTCAATGTAAAATCACCCAGCAACACTTGGTAATACCCTCATGAAATATACATCAAAACCTTTCATCAAATCTCAAGATAAATCAAAGATTCATAGCGCAAACAATGCTCAAACAATCACACTTTTATAAAATCCCAACATAGTTCATAGTCAAATTCATAATAGAAAACCCATAAGTAAAATCAACTTAGAAACATGTAATTTAGGTAAATAGGAAGCTTGGGCACCATGGGTGAAAGGACCCAATGGTTGAAATCCACATACCTTAACTTTGGAGAATTGCTTGATGAATATTGGAAATGGAGACTTGAAACTTGAGTGAAATCCTTAAGATCCGTAATGAGTTTTGACACTTGAATTTTGAGTAAAATATTTGTCTAAGTATTTGAGAGGGTATTGGAGAATGTCTTGTATGATATGATGTTGAAATATGGCTAAGTATGGTTATTTTCACGCATGGGAAGACTTAGGACCAAGAACTAAAAGACTTGGACCCAACAACCAAAAACAGTCAAAAAAATATATACATCTGTGCGCCCTGGCCGCGTCGTGCTAGGGGCGCGCAGAGCTCACTGGAAATCAATTTTTGGGAAACTAAAATTTTGATAAGATTGCTTTAAAATCGATATTAGACACATTTACCACTCAATTTTTTCTCCTAATCAAGAATATAAAGTCAAATTTTTGATATCATACACGAATTTTGATATATATGGAAATTATGATTTTGGACACTTTTGAGGCACATTTTTAGGTACTTTTTGGGGTCAGTTCTATATATCCCCCTTAGGAACATTCGACCTAGAATGTCAAAGAAATGTACATAAGAATAGTAATCATGAAGAAATCAGCCCCAACAAGAATGAAATAATGCACTTGAACACCATTTTAAAAAATCTCAACATAAGTGTCAAATCACTAAGAACTTGTCAACAAAAATATGAATGCATGCATATGACATATAGGGCTAATACATGAGACATGAAATCACATAGAAGACTTAGAATTAGTACCTTAGGCTTGAGTAGAATGGAAGTGATAAGGATATTGCTTTTGTATGTCCGCTTCGGCCTCCCATGTAGCACTTTTGACTTGTTGATTCCTCCAAAGGACCTTAATGGAAGCAACATCCTTGTTCCTCAATCTCTTCACTTTTCTATCTAAGATCTCTACTGGAACTTCTTCATAAGCCAAGTTGTCTTCAATAAACACCCACAACATCCAATGGGACAATAACATTCGGGTCGCCCACACATTTCCTCAAAATGGATACATAAAACACTAGATGAACCAAGTTCATTTCACTAGGCAACTCCAACTCATAGGCCACCTTACCAATCCTTCTCATCACTCTACAAGGACCCACAAATCTTGGACTTAATTTACCTTTCTTACCACAATGAACCACACCCTTCATGGGTGATGAAACGACCCCAAAAAGTGCTCAAAATGTGCGTCAAAAGTGCCAAAGTCGAACTTTCCATTTATCTCAAAAATTCATGTATGACATCAAAAATCTGACTTTATATTCTGATCAAGGGGGAAAATTGAGTGGGAAATGGGTCTAACCCTGATTTTAGAGCAAACGAATCACAATTTCAAATTCCTAAAAATTCCTTATCTAGTGTTGATCAGAGCCCCTGGAGCGATGCAACTGGGGCGCAAACCAGTATTATTTTTTCCCAGATTTGTTGAGTCATTCCAAGGCCTTTCGGTCATGGGCCTAAGCCTTCCCATGCGTGAAATACCTATACTTAGTCATATTTCACCTTCATATCATCCAAGATATTCCCCAATACTCCCTCAAACCCTTAGACTAATATTTCACTCAAAATTCAAGTGTCCGAATCTCTTCCGGATCTTAAGGAATTCATCCAAGCTTCAAGTCTCCATTCAAATATTCATTAAGAAATTCTCTAAAGCTAAGGTATGTGGGTTTCATTCATGGGTTCCTTTCACGCATGAAGCCTAAGCTTTCTCTTTACCCATGATTTTAAGTTGATTTACTTATGGATCTTACTTATTATGAATTAGACTATGAACTATGTTCAGATTTCATAAAATTATGACTGTTTTAGTATGTTTTGAGCTATGAATCTAAGATTCATTTTGGGATTTAATGAAGGGTTTTGAAATATATTGCTTGAGGGTGATACCAAGTATTGATGGATGATTTTATATTGAATTTTTTTTCATGATTTCATCCCTAAATTGCATGGTTTTACACTAGTGCTATACACCCGCCAAGTGTTTGATAAAATGTCTGGTTATGATTTCTTGAGAAATTGAAGGTCCAAAGCATGTCTTATGAGTTGAATGAATTTATGATGATGAAAGGAATATATGTATATGATATTATCCTATATTGTATTGAGAATTGATGATGCCCAACTCGGGGGGTTGTGAGCCTGGTAATCATGTGGAGGGGTTTGTACCTTGATAACCATGTCGAGGGGTTTATAACTTGATAATCGGGTCGAGGGGTTTGTACCTCAATCACCGTGAGTAGTTGTGTGGGATGATCTACCAACTAATCAAGGGATTGTATCTTTATAACCAGGTTGAGAGGTTTGTACCTCAATCACCATGAGTAATAGGGTACAACGATCAACCAACCAATTTTAGGGGTTGGTACCTCAATAGACAATAAATTCTATAATGATGGTCTCTTCTTGCATATGTATTATGTTCTGTGTAAGCATGATTTGCTTCAAGCATCTTCCATGTATGTTATATTGTTATATGCTACTTATTTCCTTTGCTTATGCATTTCGATTATGTTGCTTATCTCTTGTTGCATTGCATCTTATACACTTAGTACATTCAAATATACTAACGGATACTCATGCCTATATGATGTTACCATGTAGGAACCAGAGCCCCTATTGAGCATCTTTCTCCACGTGGCTAGTACAATTTCTCTCAAGCTTGTTGGTGAGTCCTCCATTCCAGGGACAATGTCTCTGACCTCATGCTGTGTACTAAGATATCTTTCTTTTATGTATGTATTGACTATGAGGATTGAGCCCGGTTGCTTGTTTTAGCCCCCACTCCTATTTAAGTTTAAGAAGTGATGCTGGACATGTTATGTATTGAGCCTTGATTCTCTGTTTTGTTGTTTATTTTATGAAAGTTTCCTTTTAGTTCTTTGCCTTTATTTATTATATAATTATGTTGTTTAATTGCTTCCACAACCAATGATGTATAATGATATGTTAAGAGGCTTGTTTGAGGACCATTCAGGTTCCCTATTCACCATGTCACATCTAGGCCCTAGGCTTAGGTCATGAAAAACTTAGTATCAGAATACTAGGTTGTTAATGGTCCTTGTCATCCAAGACACTGCTTCGATTAGAGTCTTATTCATGGTTGTTTTGTGTACCACAACTATGAGTAGGAGGCTGTTAGACATTTTAGGAAATGTTTCCCTTCTTATTGATCTATGTCGTGCTATAGGAGTTAGGTGAGTTTTCCCTCTGACAAATGTCCTTTGTCATGTTTAGATAATGCCTAACACAAGAGGAAGGAGAGCCTACACTCCCGAGGAACAACTGGCTCATGGTGAGCTCCGGGATGCTCTCACCTTGCTAGCTTAAACTATGGCCAACCAAGTCAACTAAGGTGCCCAAGCCCCTCATGCTTCTACTTCGACATCTTAGATGAGGAACTTCATGAGGATGAACTTACCGGAGTTCAAAAGTGGATGAGGACCCTCAAGAATTCATTGATGAAGTTTACAAAATAATTTCTATTATAGGTGTTAGATCGGAAGGAGTTAGTGGCTTACCAACTCAAAGGGGTAGAACAAATATTGTTTAATCAATGGAAGGAGGAGAAAGGGAACATTAATATGGTTCTATGGGAGGAGTTCAAGGAGGCTTTTCTTAATCAGCTCTTCCCTCTTGAGCTTGGGAGGCCAAGATGGTGGAGTTTATGACTTTGAAATAAGGATCTATGAGTGTGAGGGAGTATGCCCTTAAGTTCAATCAACTCTCTAAATATGCTCCCCACTTGGTTGCCGACCCAAGTTCTAGAATGAACAAGTTCGTGATGGGTGTATCCAATTTAGTGAGTGAGGATTGTTGGTCCGTCATGTTGATTAGTGACATGGATTTGTCCTATTTGATGATCTATGCTGAAAAAATGGAGGAGAAAAAGTTGAGAAAGAGGAGTAGTAAGGCTAAAAGGGCCCATTTTAAGGGAAAGTTCCATAGTCGAAAGGGTGGTCGGTTCAATCAAGGTCATGGGTATTCTCATGATTATAATAGGGCATTTGCCAATGACTTCCTAAGGACCCAAGGTGTTGGTGGTGCGATTCCTAATGATGTGTGTTCAAAATGTGGTAGGAGTCCTGGGGGCCTGTTTGAAAGACACTGATGCATGTTATGGATGTGGGTAAGTGGGTCATAAAAAGATTGATTGTCCTTATAACCACAACAAGGGTAAGGAGGTTCGTCCACAAGGTGCAAATACAGTTCCTTTGGGGAGAGGTGGTCAACAAGGTGGTGCCCCAAGGCACAATCGGTTCTATGCACTCCAAGGGAGGCAAGGGGTTTAGGACATTCCTGATGTCATCATCGGTATGTTAAAAGTCTTTGATTTTGATGTGCATGCATGGATTGATCTAGGTGCTACTCTTTCTTTTGTTACTCCTTTTGTTGCCAAAAAGTTCCATGTCGAGCACAAATTATTATGTGAGTCTTATGAGGTGTCTACTCCTATTAGTGCATCTATTATTGCTAGGAAGGTTTGTAGAAATTATCCCGCTTGCATTGCGCATAAGATATTGCCTTATGATCTTGTTAAGTTGGAAATGGTGGATTTTGATGTCATTCTTGGGATGGATTGGTTGAATGCATACTATGCCTTTGTTGATTGTAGAACCCGTAGGGTCAAATTCCAATTCCGAAATGAATCCATCCTTGAGTGAGAGAGTCATGATATGGTAGGCAAGGTAGGTTCATCTCTTGCATTAAAGCTCGTACGTTGATCTCTAAAGGGTGTCTCTATCATCTTGTGAGGGTAAGGTATATGGAGTCCAAGGTCTTTCCTATAGAGTCGATTCCAATTGTAAATGACTTCCTTGATGTCTTTCCAAATGACCTTCCCGGTGTTCCTCTCGAAAGGGAAATAGATTTTGGTATAGACCTCGTCCCCGATACTCAACCCATTTTATTCCCCCTTACCGTATGGCCTCGGCGGAGTTAAAAGAGTTGAAAGAGCAATTGAGAAATTTATTGGAGAAGGGTTTAGTCCTAGCCAATCACCTTTGGGTGCACCGATGTTATTTGTGAAGAAGAAAGATGGGTCCCTTAGAATGTGCATTGATTACCGGCAACTCAATAGGGTCACCATAAAGAATAAGTATCCCCCTCCAAGGATTGATAATTTGTTTGACCAATTGCAAGGGGCTAGTCACTTCTCTAAGATTGATCTTACATTCGGGGATCATCAAGTGAAGGTAAGGGAATATGATATTCCCAAGACTGCCTTCCGGACTAGCTATGTATATTATGAGTTTGTGGTTATGTGTTTTGGGTTGACCAATACACCAACCATCTTCATATATCTTATGAATAGGGTCTTAAAACCCTGCCTTGATTCATTTGTTATGATCTTCATTGATAATATTTTGATCTATTCACATAGTGAGGAGGAGCATATGGGTCATTTGAGCGTAGAGCTACAAAGATTGAGGGAACAGAAGTTATATGCTAAATATGAGAAGTGTGAATTTTGGTTGAAGGAGGTTGCCTTTCTCAGGCATGTGCTATTGGAGGATGGTATTAAGGTGGACCCTAAAAAGATGGATGTGATTAGAAATTTCCTAGACCATTGACCCCATCGGATATTAGGAGCTTCTTGGGCTTAGTGGGTTTGTAATACCCCAGAAGTTGGGTGATTGGAATGGATCCTTCAAACTCAAATATATTTCATTTGCAAACCTTCAATACAAGTTTATTTATGTTTTTTAGGGTCATCATGAGTTTCTTACATCAAGCCAAGCTCAAATTTATTCCATGGGCTATGTTTTTCATATGTTTCGTTAGAAGGGTCAACTTTAAATGGTAATATCTCTTAGCACAAAATGAACTGGGTGTCGCACGACGTATCCAATTAAAGCACTTTGAATTAGCTTTCCAACGCACTTGGTTTCACCTTATTCAAGGTTCGGGTGAAGAAGTTATGCCCATTTTTGTAAGATTCTCATGTGCAGTGATGCCACACGGCACCCCTACGGGCCATGTGGTTTCTCATGATCCGTGGACCATGTATTGAGGTATGACTCTTCACTCGAACTGTGTGAAGGTAGACGGGTCAATGGCCAACCGTATGGCTTTCGAAATCACCGTCACATAACTTTCATGAAATTTTCTAAGTGTAAGTAGACGATCACTATTCACAACCCATGTCACTGTTTATTACCCATGTCACTGTTCATGACCCATGTCACTGTTCACGACATGTCACTCTTCACGGGCACTCCGCATGGACCGTGGAATGCCTCACGGGCCGTATACCCTCCTGTGGAGTGGTTACTAACAATTTTTCCATCCGCTTTATTTTTGGTATTTTCATAAATTTGGTTGAGCCTAGGGGTCATTTAAGTCTTTAATACCCATTGTAAGCCCATAAATCAGATCTTATATCCCATTCTCTCCCATTTTTTCATTCAACTCCCAAAATTCATTCCAAGAACTGTCTCTACAATTCTTGAGATTTAAGACTTAACTTGGAGATTGAAGGAAGAATTTCTTCTCCAATCAATTTCTTCTTTCTTCTTCTAAGTTATTTGAGGTATGTGGTTTTGATCTTTGGCTCGTTCCAACCAAAGAGTCCCAAAAGTTTTTCTAGCAATTTTCAAGAATTTTAGCTACTTTAAAAATTTTCTATTGTATTGTACATTTAAATTAATTAATATAAGGATTATATTTATTTGATGATTTTAAATTGATTTAAACTATAATATGATGAATTATATTAGATTTATGGAATTATGAGTAAATATGTTCCCTTAAAGTTGATCTATACATGGGTAAATTAAATTATGATTTAAATATTGATTTTCTTATGGATCTTCTTAGGTTTCATGTTATATTATTGATACAAGATTGAATCTCATAGTATATTAATGATTTAAGATTGGATCTACATTACCCATCTTATGCTCACATTATTTATGAAAATTATTCAAATATATGAGATTTTATGGAAATTACTCTTGAACATGAGATTTTTTGGAAATTATTCTTGAACATGGAATTTTACGGGAATTACTCTTGAACATGGGATTTTATGAAAATTATTCTTGAGATATAAAATTTTACGAAAATTATGAAGTGGGTTAAGCTCAACTATGTATTATGATATGATTTTGAGCATGTAAACATATACTACCTTGTTTGACTAGATTTATATGGCAAGAATTCTTATGTGGATGAAATACTATCGTATGAATTGTAAGACAAGTGTTTTATGTTACATAATGAACTCCCAAGCATGTGTTGAATTCTTGAAAGGTTCCTATAATCTACAAGTGAATTATTAAGCTCTTATGCTATGTTTTACGCTCATGTAAATTGTGAAGCCTTCTAGAAGGAGTTATGAACTAAGCTATTTTTCTCACTCTCTAGTACAAGGCAAAGGTCTACATGAAGGGGTTATGAACTAAGCTATACTCCTCACCCTCATGTATGATCTAATACTACATGTCATCTTATGTTTACATAAAGGGGTTATGAACTAAGTCTTATGCCTCACCCTCATATACGAATCAATACTATTTACTACCTTATATCTATGTGAAGGGGTTATGAAATAAGCTATATACCTCACCCTCACACATGATTTAAGACTATGTTTCACCCTAAGCTTACATGAAGGGGTTATGAACTAAGTTATATGCCTCACCCTCATGTACGATTCACTACTAAGCACAATCTAATGTTTACATGAAGGGGTTATGACCAATCTTATATCCTTACCCTCATGTACTAACCAATTACTACTAGAAGAGGTTATGACCTAAGCTATATTCCTCACTCTCTAATATAAGGTATTTGGATGAGCTGCTCAAGCCACTTTATTATGTTGAACAAGTTATATAAGTATGATTACTTTCACGTATATTATAACTTAAGCATTGATTATACATGTCATATTGAGCTCATGTCTAACGATTATGATTATGCATCTTGATTATTATGCTTATAATTCTTTTTGCATTACACCCGCAAACATAGTACATTCCAAGTACTAACACATACTCTATGCCTACATGATGTTACCATGTAGGGATCGAAGCTTGTATTCATCCTCCTCAACGTGGCTAGTTCAGTTCATTTGAAGAAAGATTTTGGTGAGTCCTCAACTCAGAAGACAATATCTACTTTTCACTCATTCTTGTTTAGACTTGTTTATTATGTTCGAATACTTGTCATTTGAGGGTGAGCCTGGAAAGTATCTTGTTCCCCGCTCCATTCTGAGTAGAGGCGTTGTTGTATATTGAGATGTTTTGTATTATTGAGCTTGACTCCTTTATGGATATACTATTATGGAAGACTCCCTTAGTCCCATTTCCCTTATATATATTATCTGTTGTTGATATCTATTTTACTTCCGCAACCAATGATGTGTATGTGATATGCTAAGAGGCTTATTTGCGGTTCCTTCGATTCCTCATTCGCCGTGTCATGTCTAAGTCCTAAGTTTGGGTTTTGACAGGGTTATTACCCGAGATTTGTAAATGGGTTCTTTTCTATTGCTTCTCTTATGACCAAGTTGAATCAAAAGAAAGCCAAATTTGTGTGGATCGATAAGTGTGACAAGAGTTTCCAAACATTGAAAGATAAGCTTGTGTCCGCTCCCATATTTTCAATACCGGAAGGGCTAGAAGGATTTGTTGTGTATTATGATGCATCTACAGTAGGTTTGGATTGTGTGTTGATGTAAAATGTTATGGTGATAGCCTATGCTTCTAGACAACTCAAAGTGCATGAAAAATATTATCCTACTCATGACCTTGAATTAGCTGTCGTGGTCTTTGCTTTGAAAATTCGGTGTCACTATTTGTATGGGGTGTATATTGATATGTTCACCGATCATAAGAGTCTCCAATATATATTCACTCAAAAGGATCTCAACTTGAGACAAAGAAGGTGGTTAGAACTTCTTACGGACTATGATATGAGTGTGCATTATCATCCTAGTAAGGTAATGTGGTGGCCGACGCATTGAGTAGGTGTCCATGGGTAACCTAGAACATGTTGATGATGGTGGAAAAGGGGTGGCTAGGGAGGTCCATCAGTTGGCTAGATTGGGAGTTAGGTTGGAAGAGGTGGATAGTGGGGTATTATAGTAGTTGATGGCTCTAAATCTTCTCTAGTTGAGGAGGTGAAAGCCAAGCAATATCTTGACCCTGCCTGGGGATAAAGTTCCATTCTTCTTTGTTCTTGATGGAATTAGTGGTTTTTTGTCTTTACTTTCAGGAAAAGTTAAAATAAATTGGAAAAGTTAGCATTAGTTGCAGTGGCAGCTGGGGTTTTGACACTGGGCTTAGTAGATCCGAAAATAGCTGCTAAGTCTGGTGGGCGAATTGATGGTCAGGCTTTTCGATCATCAGTTCCTCGCTCTTCCTCAACAAGGATCAATATTCAAGGTAAATGCTAGTCTTTTTTGAACAAAACAATTTTATTTATTTGGTAATGTTGAAGATATAATTAAGTAAATAAATGTATGTCCTCACTAAGAATCTAAGACTGTTACACGATTGAATGTAATGGAGGTCCTACTTTGTTCATCATCGATTGATTTGAGGGATTCTTGAAATTTAATCAAAATTGTTGAATCTTATAATTGCAATTGAGAGTAATTTGATCATATTAGACATGCAATATATGATAAGAATTTTGAACTTGGTTGTCAGGGAACATGTTAATTTAGTAGTATTAGTCACTGTCACCACCGAAGATTTTGTTACTCTCCTTGATACAAATCATCTTAAAAGTATTGGTGGTGATGAGTCGAGCTAGATTGTGGACACTGGTGCCAGTGCAATCAAGAAAAGATACTTTTTCATCCTATACTCTAAGTTACTTTGGAACTTTGACTATGGGTAATGAGACTATATATAGGATTACTAATATATTTGGTATAATTTATTTGGAAACTAGTGGTTGAACTAAACTAGTTTTAAAGAATGTGAAACATTCTCCTAATATTTTTCTGCACTTGATTTTTGTTGGTGTTCTGGATTATGATGGATATGTCAGCACCAATGTTGATGGAAAATGGAAACTCATTAAAAGTTCCTTGATTGTGGCTCGTGACAACAAACGTCATGGTATGTATTGGACTAAAACCTCTACTTGTACTTATATGGTGAATATAGTTGGTAACGGTAACTCTTCAATGTTAGGGAATAAGAGGTTTAGCCACATTAGTAAGAAAAGACTTAATGTTCTGACCAGTAGGAAATTATTGTCAAATTTCCGAAGTGCAGAGCATTTTTTAACTTGGAAACAAAATAGTGTTTCTTTCATTATCTTCCTTCAAGAGAAATAGAGTTGGTGTATTTTGATTTATATGGTACAACAAAAACAAGGACTTTGGATAGTGCACTTTCCTTTATTATTCTTATTGATAATTGCTCAAGTAAGCTTTAAGTTTGTCTTGAACACTGCAAATCAAGTATTAGGTGTTTTTAAGCATTTTTAGGCTTTAGTAGAGAGGGAAACAAGGAAAAAGTTGTATTCTAAAAAATTTAGTGGTGAATATTGTGGACCATTTGATGAGTACTGAAAGCAATGGGTCACTAGAAACCAAAAGACTCAACTCAATATTTTGGCAAAAAGGATGAACAAGGCTTTGATAAAAGAGTGAGATGTTTGGTTTTTGAAGCAAAGTTGTCAAACTCCTTTTGGAGTGAAGTCTTACTCGGTGACGTTGGAAATGTACGATGTGCATGGGCCGGGCGGGCGTGCCCAGCGCCTAGGCGATGTGGGATGCTGGCAGCACTTAGGGGTCATGGGCAATGCCCTACACACATAGGCTGCGTGGATATGCCCAGTGCCCGGGTGACATATGTCGTGCCCTATGCGCATTGGTATCGGCCTCACATTTACTAATCCAGTCTTACTCCCTTCCAGCAAGAAGCATTAGGTTCAACCACGCGGACTTACACAGGCGTCATATGTAGTGCACTATGTGCATCTGTCGTGCGGACATGGCTAGTGCCGGATGATGTGCAATGTCAGTAAGCACCCTACTCGCATCAATTGAGCCCTGCGTGCATCAGCTGCGTGGGCATATGCCTAGTGCCCAGGAGACATAGGTGGTGCTGCACATCTCACTAACCCAGCTCCTGTTGTTTCTTAGCAAAGTGATGTTTCAAATAGAGTTTTGTATGGCAAGGATGTTTCCTATGAATATAGTTGGTCATTTGTCTAAACATTTGTACATGTGCCTAAAGATAAGAGGTCAAACTTAGATGCCAAGGCAAGGGATCTTCATTGGCTATGGCATTGATGAATGTGACTACAGGTTATGTGATCAAGATTGAAAGAAGCTTGTGATATCGTCTTCATAGAGAATCAAACATTGAAGATACTAACAAAGCTTAGAAGCTAGAATCTTCAAATTCTGATGTTGTAGTTCATCTTGATCAAATTCTTCATGTAGGTGTGCATGATTTTGGTGGATTTGATTATCTTGGTAATGCCTAGAATCATGTTCCAAATCAAGATGTTGGTGTTGGTAATAGCAATGATGATGCATGAAATTGAGGACGAGTCAAATATTTTACTTAGGAGGTATACTAGACAACATGTTCTTTCTTTTCATTATTCACATAATGATTATGTCTCACTCACTAGTGGGGGAGAACCTGAATGTTTTGAGGAGATCATGGAAAACGAGTATAAGAATCAATAGATTGAAGCAATATAAGATGAGATAAAATCTCTGCATGAGAGTCATACTTACAAGTTGGTGAAACTTCCTAAGGGCATGAGAATTCTGAAGAACAAATGGGTGTTCAAAGTTGAAGAACACAATTTATAGGCCTAACTACAAAGCTAGATTGGTTGTTAAGTGCATGAAAAGAATCATCCTAGTCATGATCTTGAATTAGACGCCATGATTTTTGCTTTGAAAATTTGGTGTAATTATTTTATGCGGTGCATGTTGATGTGTTTACCGATCAAAAGAGTCTCCAATACGTGTTTACTCAAAAAGATCTCAACTTGAGGCAACGAAGGTGGTTAGAGGTTCTTAAGGATTATGATATAAGTGTGCATCATCATCCCGATAAGGCTAATGTGGTGGCGAATGCTTTGAATAGGGTGTTTATGGGTAGCCTAGCTCTTGTTGATGGTAGGGGCAAAGTGGTGGCTAGAGAGTTCCATCGGTTGGCTAGACTGGGAGTTAGGTTAGAAGAGGTTGATAATGGTGGTATTGTGGTTGTTGATGGCTCAAAATCTTCCTTGGTTGATGAGTTAAAAACAAACTAAGACCTTGATCCCTCTTTGTTAGAATTGAAGGTCTTGGTGAGAGAGGGCAATGTTGAGGTTTTCTCCCAAGGGGGAGCAGGGTAGGTTGTGTGTGCCTTGTGTTGATGATTTGAGAAAGATGATTCTTGATGAGGCTCATAATTCTTCCTATTCTATCCACCCTGGTTCTACCAAAATGTATAGTGATTTGAGGGATATGTTTTGGTGGGGAGTTGTGAAGAAAGACATTGCCAAATTTGTATCCAGTTATCAAAGTTGCCAACACGTCAAAGCCAAACACCAAAGGTCGGGTGGCCTAACCTAAGATATAGATATTCCTACTTGGAAGTGGGAGAAAGTTAACATGGATTTTGTGATTGGATTGCCTAATAATGGGAATGATTTTGATTCTATTTGGGTTGTGGTTATAGTATGACAAAGTCAGCTCATTTCTTACCAGTTAAGACTACTTATGGTGCCGAAGAGTATGCCAAGTTGTACATTCATTAGTTGTTGAGATTGAATGGGGTGCCTTTGTCTATCATATCAGATCGTGGTGCTCAACTCACTTCTTGCTTTTGGAGGTCCTTCCGAAGAGGTCTTGGAACCAAGGTTAAGCTTAGTATGACATTTCAATCTCAAACGGATGGCCAAGCCGAAAGAACTCTCCAAACTCTTGAGGATATGCTTAGAGCTTGTGTTTTGGAGTTTAAGGGTAGTTGGATAATCATCTTCCATTGATTGGCTTTTCTTATAATAATAACTATCATTATAGCATTGATTTAGCTCCTTTTGAGGCCCTCTATGGTAGGCATTGTAGATCACTAGTTGGATGGTCTGAAGTGGGAGAAGTAGCATTGTTAGGTCCGGATATGGTTATAAAGGCTATGGAGAAGGTGAGAGTGATTAGGGAAAGGTTGAAAACAACCCAAAGTCTTCAAAAGTCCTATGCTGATGTGAGGGAAAGAGACCTTGAATGTAAAGTTGGTGATTGGGCCTATTTGAAGGTTTCACATGTCAATTTGTCACGATGCAAACCTAGGACCTAGACATAACATAGTGAATGGGGAACCCGAATGGACCCCAAACAAGCCTCTTAAACATATCATTACACATCATTGGTCACGGAAGCAATTAAACAACATAATTAGATTAGAAATAAGGGCAAAGGGACTAAAATGAAACTTTCATAACATTAACATCAAAACAAGAGAGTCAAGGCTCGATACATAACATGTCCAACAACACCTCTAAAACTTAGATGGGAGCAGGCTCCAAGACAAACAACAGGGTTCAACCTCATAGTCAATACATACATAAAAGAAAGACAGTCTCAATACATAGCATGAGGTCATAGACATTGTCCCCGAAATGGAGGACTTACTAACAAGCTTGAGAGAAATCGTACTAGCCACGTGGAGGAAGATGATCAAGAGGGGCTTCAGTTCCTACATGGTAACATCATGTAGGCATAGAGTATGAGTTAGTATGTTTGAATGTACTAAGTATGTAGGATGCAATGCAACAAGCAATAAGCAACATAATCGAAATACATAACCATAGGCAATGAGTAGCATATAATAATATGGCATGCATGAAAGATGCTTGAAGTAAATCATCCTTACATAGAACATAATACATATGTAAGAAAAGACTATCGTTATAGTAATTCATAGTCTATTGAGGTACCAACCCCTCAATTGGTTGGTGGATCGTCGCACCCTACCACCCATGGTGATTTGAGGTACCAACCCCTCAACCCAGTTATCAAGGTACAAACCCCTTGATTGGTTGCTCGATCGTCTCACCCTACCACCCATGGTGATTGAGGTGCCAACCCCTCAACCCGGTTATCAAGGTACAAACCCCTCAACATGGTTATCAAGGTACAAAACCCTGGATATGGTTACCCGGGCTCACAACCCCCCGAAGGGGGCATGGTCAATTCCCAACACGATATAAAAGAATATCATATACATACATTCCTCTTATAAGACATGCTTTAGACCTTCAATTCCTCAAGAAATCATAGCCAGATATTTTATCAAACACTTGGCAGGTATGTAATGCTAGTGTAAAACCATAAAATTTAGGAATGAAATCATGCAAGAAAATTCAATGTAAAATCATTAATCAATACTTGATAACACCCTCACGAAATATACATCAAAATCCTTCATCAAATCCCACAATAAATCTTAGATTCATAGCTCAAAATATGCTAAAACAGTCACAATTTCATGAAACCCCAACATAGTTCATAGTCTAATTCATAATAAGTAAAACCCATAAATAAATCAACTTGAAATCATGAAATTTAGGTAAAGAGGAAGCTTAGGCTTCATAGGTGAAAGGAACCCATGAATGAAACCCACATATCTTAGCTTTGGAGAATTTCTTGATGAAGATTTGAATGGAGACTTGAAGATTGGATGAATTCCTCAATATCCAGAAGAGATTTGGACACTTTCATTTTGAGAGAAATATTAGTCTAAGGGTTTGAGGGACTATTGGGGAATGTCTTGGATGATATGAAGCGAAATATGACTAAGTATTTCATGCATGGGAAGGCTTAGGCCCAAGATCCAAAGGCCTTGAACCGACTCAACAAATCTGGCAAAAATAACACTAGTCCGTACCCCAGCCTGGTCGCGCCAGGGGCACGGATCAACACTAGATAAGGAATTTTTAGAAATTTGAAATTGTGATTCGTTTGCTCTAAAATCGGGGTTAGACCCATTTCTTACTCAATTTTTCCTCTAATCAAGAATAAGAAGTTGGATTTTTTATATCACACACGGATTTTGAGATAATGGAAATTACGATTCCGGGTCAATATCTCCCCCTTGATAACATTCGTCCTCGAATATCAAAGAAAGGTATATGAGAGACGTAAAAAAGATAATTTCAACCCACATAAGGATGCAACAATGCACTTAAACATCATTCCAAAAATCTCAACATAAGTGTAAAATCATCATTTACTTGTCAACTTAAACATGAATGTATGCAATGACATGAGGGTTGAACTTAAGACTTGATATGGTATGGAGGACTTAGAATTAGTACCTTAAGCTTGAGTAGAATGGAAGATATAAGGATATCACTTTTGCATGTCCACTTCGGCCTCCTATGTAGCACTTTCGACTTGTTGATTCCTCCAAAGGATCTTAATAGAAGCCATATCCTTATTCCTCAACCTCTTCACTTGTCTGTCCAAAATCTGAACCAGAACCTCTTCATAAGTCATGTTTTCTTCAATAATGCCCATAAAATCAAGAGGCACAATAGTATTAGGGTCTCCTACACATTTCCTCAACATGAATACATGAAAGACCGGATGAACAAAATCCATCTCACTAGGCAATTCCAACTCATAAGCTACCTTGCCAACCCTCCTCATTACCCTATAAGGACCCACATATCCGGACTCAACTTGCCTTTCTTACCAAAATGAATAACACCTTTCATGGGTGACACGTTCAAATAGACCCAATCACCAACTTTACATTCAAGCTCCCTTCTCCTCACATCGGCATAGGACGTTTTGACGACTTTAGGCTTTTTTCAACCTTTCTCGAATCATCCTAACCTTTTTAAGAGCCTCCATAACCAGATCTGGTCCCAACAAAGCCACCTCTCAAACCTCAAACCACCAAACTTGTGATCTGGAACGTCTACCATGGAGAGCCTTAAAAGGAGCCATACCAATGGTTGAATAATAGCTATTGTTATAAGCAAACTCAATCAATGGAAGATGATCATCCCAACTACCCTTAAACTCTAATACATAAGCCTTAAGCATATCCTCAAGTGTTTAGATAGCTCTTTTGGCTTGTCCATTCGTTTGAGGGTGAAAGGTTGTACTAAGTTTAACTTTGTACCGATACCCCTTTGAAAGGACCTCCAAAAATGTGAAAGCAATTTGAGAACCACGATCCAATATAATGTACAAAGGAACCCCATGCAAACTCACCAAGTCATGAATGGATAACCTAGAATAATCTTCAGTCCAATATGTGGTCTTAACCGGTAGAAAGTAAGCTGATTTTGTCATCCTATCAACCACAACCCAAATGAAATCAAAAACCTTTCTAGTCTTAGGTAAACTAATCACAAAATCCATATTAATCTTTTCCCACTTCCAAGTAGGAATCTCTATGTCTTGGGTTAAGACACCTGACCTTTGATGTTCAGCTTTGACTTTTTAGCAACTATGACAACTGAAAATAAATTTGGCAATGTCCCTCTTCATACCTCCCCACCAATACACCTCTCTCGAATCCCTATATATTTTAGTAGAACCAGGGTGAATAGAATAAGAAGAACCATGAGCCTCATCAATAATCTTTTCTCTCAAGCCATCAACACAAGGCACACATAACCTACCTTGGCACCTAAGGGCACCATCTCCCCCTTGGGAGAAAACTTCCACCTTACCATCTTTTACCAATGTCTTCAATTCTAAAGTAGCACATTTTTTATTTTCTCCAACTAGCAGTAACGGTGCAAAAGATTGATCCTTGTCAGCCACTTTAGAAATCTCTCTGAAAGTGACCCATTTTGTTTACACTTGTAACATGCATCCCCTCCCTCATGGCATTTTCCCAAGTGTAATTTGTCGCACTTTCCATTTGGCGGCTTACCCTGTGAACCCAGAGCCACACTAGCATGTGACTGAGATCTTTGGGAACTTGCCACATGCTGGCTTACCTTTGTTCATTCCCATTTCTGGGTGCAGGTGCACTAACGGATGGCGGCACTGGCCCTGACTGAAACTTGTAAATATTCCCATTCCTTCTCTTCCCAACCTCATGGTTGGATGTCTTTGCTTTCTTGTTCCTGTACTCTTCTTTGTCCTACTACCACTCTTCATTAGCTTGTTGTACAGAAGTCATCAACTTTCCAATATCCATATCACTCATAAGCATAGCTCCCCTCCCAGCCTTCTTCGTCCACTTATTCACCCCATCAACATACAAACTCATTCTCCCTCTCATATTTGAAACAATATTCAGAGCATAGTGAGATAGTTGGGTAAATTAGAAACCATACTCCTGCACAGTCATAGAGCTCTGCTTCAAATTCAAGAACTTTCTTACCTTGGCTTCCATCAACTCTCTTGGAGAAGCACCCCAAGAAGATTTCCTCAAATATTGCCTAAGTTGGAACTGTGTTCCCTCTTTTTTCTCTTCTTCCAATGGTCAAACCATAGTTTGGCAACACCTTTAAGCTGGTAGACAGCCAACTCAATCTATCGACATCATCCATATGCATCACTTGAAACGCTTTCTGAAGCTCATCAATATAGTTCTCCAGGTTCTTATTGGGTGTAGACCCTGTGAACTCAGGCGGGTTCATTCCCAACAACTCATAAACCTTAGATGTGTCTAGAGAAGCTTATCTAGAAATTGGTGTTGGCATAGCCTAGGCCAAAGTCTGGATGGCCTGGCGAAGCTCAACATTTGAGATGTCAGCTTATTGTGATTGTTCAGGGACGGTTGGATCTATGGGTTCATAATGATTCTGGGGCTCAGGTTGGTAAGCATTTTATCTGGAAATATTCCTTCTTCCTTTAATAGCTCTCCTTGGAGACGTGATCATAATTCTACAAATGCATAATGCGCGAATTAGAAGAGAGCTTTCATAGAGTTTATATCTGTAGCATGAATCAAAATATGGAAGAAGTGTAACCATTCCTAATGTACTATAGTCTCTTGCTTATAAGGTGTAGTGAAAAACACACCCATAAACAAGACTCTACTAGACACGACTTCATAGACTCCTAAGGACACTTGAACTTTGTGCTCTGATGCTAACTTTTGTCACGCCTCAAGAGGGTACCCTAGACGCGGCCAACACTCAGAGACTATTGCTAGTCTCTAAGCGAGCCACTTGGCCTCATCACATTCATTCAAATGACATTTAACATATAAGTGGAAAACTAAAGAATAAAAAAAGTGGACAATCTCAATTATAGATGGTCAAATCGATTCAGTAAGACTAGTATGAAAGAAACTAGCCCAAAATAATATCCAAATCAAGACCATCACACGCTAGTGTATGAAGTCTCCATCAAACTATTCAATGGTGCCAATGACAGACCAATGGCTACATCAAATCAAAATAAACAAGTCTAACTCAAAGGATAGATAAGATAAATAATATGCATCCTCCGAACTCAAGGAAGACTCATTAATCAACTAAAATATGGAGAAGATCTTCAATGGAGCGCCTATTGAGAAGATATTAGTTTTCAGTCAAGTTAAAGAATTCAGTTGAGAAAGCTAAGTAGTAAGTTGGGCTAAGTCCCCGAGAGATCAGATTTTAAGAATTCAAATCTTTAAGTATGAGCAATATAAAAGTGTTTTGGGAGTAGTATTGAGCACCGATATGCGTGAGAGTAGAATTAATTACTTGAACTTATAAACTATGTAGCCAGCATAGGATAGGATTGTACCAAGGTACATTCCTCATTAGCCACTGAGATGGCCCAGTTTTGGGATGGATCCACTCCCTTAGTTCTTCGTCCCCTACCCTGCAAAGTCCAGGATGGCTCTGGCAGCGCGGGAAAGATGTTGTATCACCACGAAGCTCATAGTTATGGTTGTCGACTAGAGAAATTCCCCAAGCTAAGGAGATATATTGTCCTTACAAGTTTTCAGCATGTTAATTTCAGCATACAAAGTATTTATTATTATTGTTATTTCATTATGAATTATGGTTGTGTATTTTGGAGAAATATTATGTTATTCTGAATTACTATTTTGTCCATCTTACATATCGTATATTCCACGTACTAGCATCCTTAGGACCTGCATCATTTTTTGTTGCAGACGTTGGTGACAAAGTTCCTCAACAACTGCTTCGTTGAGAACTAGATAGCTTTCAGTCAATTAGTGCGGCCTCTTCTTAGTCAGAGGCTCTTAAGTTACGTATATTTTACTTCACCATTTATTTTAGTTCTGGCTACTTGGGTTCTGTCCCAGTAGTCCTTTCAGACAATTTCAATAGAGGTTCCATAGACTATGTATCAGTATTGTGGTTCTAGTTCATTCAAACAATTCTTGTTATAACTTGTTACTTTTGTAACCTTTTCGTGATTATTTAAGTCTTCCACTAAGTAGGTATCCAGGCCGTTTTTAACATATAATGTAATATTTTTGCCTAAGTAAATGAAATATATATATATATATATATATATATATATATATATATATATATATATAGAGAGAGAGAGAGGGAGAGAGAGAGAGATAA